>BJBW01001586.1:0-41285 GCA_004320125.1 Scolopax mira | reverse complement strand
GCAGGCTGTTTCAGTGCCTGACCACTCTTTCAGTAAAGTAATTCTTCCTAATATCTAATCTAAATCTCCCTTACCGCAGCTTCATACCATTCCCTGTGGTCCTGTCATTATTCCTTTTGGAGAAGAGGCCAACGCCCGCCTCTCTACAGTTTCCTTTCAGGTAGTTGTAGAGGGCAATAAGATCTCCCCTCAGCCTCCTCTTCTCCAAACTAAACATGCCCAGTTCCCTCATCCTCTCCTCATAGGACTTGTTCTCCAGACCCCTCACCAGCTTGATATATTGATCAACACTCAAAAAAAAAGTTACTGAGACTCAAATTAAGCAGGATACTTGAGAATACAGATTGTTTTTTACTGGAATTTTTCCTGTGCTAAAGATTAGGCACTTGCTAATCAAAGCCTAGGTTGCTAAAAACTATAATTTGCAGCATTATCCATAATGTTCTGTTTTTCAATTTCTCTACTTACCTCATTCCCTGGAGGTCATTCATAGCAAAACATTGCTGAGATAAAAAGAAAGTTAACTCTAGTAAATTTTCAGTGCACCTCAAGCACTCTATTGGAGAAAGTTTCTTCTTGGAAGCCAGGAATCAAACATCCCTCAAAAGGTTATCAGGTCTGTATCCAAGCTCTGGGGGTTAGTGGGTAAAGTTGCCACCGTGCCTGTGCCCTTGCTCTTTGCAAGAAATTACTGCCCTGTTGGAGGAACTGCAGTAACCAGCACGTCCTGACTCCTTGTCTCCTACGGTTCCTTGGTACAGGTATGGGACCCTCCTATCATACCATTGTCTATACACCGAGCCCAGCTGGGGCAATAATGGCTGGGAAAACCTCAACAGCTCAGGTTGGCATGTAAGTGTGACCAGCACACGGAAGTAAGAGCACATATTCTTAATAAATCAACCAACAACTTTGAGTTAAGCTGTCAGATCTGAGCAGAATTATTGGGGTTTGGGTTTTTTGGGTTGGTTTTTTTTCCTTTTTTTTCCCTGAGATAATGTGTGCGCACATACTCAGAGAAATAACTCATATCTTAGTGGGCAACAAAAATGAAAACTACATTCCAGGGAAAATACTAATGGCTGGGGCTGCCATAGGATTAACATTTATAGCTCTTAAATAGTGACAGTACTTTCTATGCTGTAGAATAGTGAAGGTAAAATGTAATTCCATAGGATGTAGATTGAAGAAGAAGTTATCTTACAGGATGCTAGCACTGGCCTTGACTACACTAAAGCTGCTTATATATTTGCAGAGCAGGTGATGGCTTAGCTTATTTTTAACCCACCGAACTCCAAAATAGGATGAAATTAAACAAAACCCAGAGAGCATACATAAAGCAACAGAACAAACTCCTGCACATTTCATCTGTCCTCACATTCAATTGTATACGTTCTGTCAAAATATGAGCTAGTGTATTTACTTACTGATGTTAATGGGAAGCTGCAGATGTAGTTCAAGAGAGGAGACATGGAAAATAAGAAAGAGTGGACTTAGATAAAACAGCAACCTGTGAGCCCCTCAGCAGCAGCAGTTTAGCTAAAGTTTGTTTTTCCAGGATCTTTGCTCTGAAAACAATGAGAAACAGGTAGTCTGGAGTAGTTAGAAAAGTCATAATGTTCCCTTCTCCTCTGGCAAACTGTCAGAAAGGAAAAATGGACCTGGAATGGAGAGGGAACATCAGCCTTTCTTGTGTTCTCCCCGTAATGAGAGGCATTGGCTGGGGCAACAGCATGTAGTACTGTCCTGGCATGCAGAGCAATTGTCTGAGATGGTGAAGATCCCTCTATTGGGAGCATGGATACAATTTCATTGGTCAAATTACATAGAAAAGAATAAGAAGGATATACATTATTTCCTTTTATGTTTTCACAGTTGTTACAAATTCACATCCCTATTCTCCAATTTATCAGGCATGAACTGAATGAACTGAAAAGTGTGTTTTACATTGCACATATACATCTGGAGGGGGGTTGGAAAGTGGTCATAACTCATAAATTAAAACTAACTTTGGTGTGACCAGCATACTATAATGCTGCATCCATCTCCATGGAAGCATATGTGAAGATTTAGCAATTAAAACAGCCTTTTAAAACCCTTGCTGTCTCCTGAGGGATGTTGTCAACAAAGTTCATGTTTAGTTGATCTGTTGCTTCACAGTTTGTGTTAGAGACAGTTTTCACCATCTTTTCAGTAAAGAATTTTTTCCTAACATCTAGTCTAAATCTACCCTCTTTTAGTTTAAAGAAGTTACCCCTTGTCTTAGAATCATAGAGTCATTCAGGTTGGAAAAGATCCTTGTGATCATCCATCAATGTCCACCATCAACCCTACTCTACCAAGTTCTCCCTTATATCCTTTAACACTGCATTTAAACAACTCCTAAACACATTCAGGGATGGTGACTCAACCACCTCCCTGGGCAGCCTATTCCAGTGTTTGACCACTCTTTGTGTGAAGAATTGTTTCCTAATATCCAGTCTAAACCTACCATGTTGCAGCTTGAAGCCATTCCCTCTTGTTCTATCACTAATTGCCTGTGATAGAGAAGAGATCAGCACCAACTTCCCTACAATGTCCTTTCAAGTAGTTGTAGAGGGTGATGAGATCTCCCCTCAGTCTCCTCTTCCTCAAACTAAACAGTCCCAGCTGCCTCAATTGATCTTCATAAGATTTTTTCTCCAGGCTTCCCCGCCCTTCTTCTTATCACAACAGGCTCTATTAAAAAGTTGGTCCCCATATTTTATTCATGGACTTTTTAGATTTGTTCTAATTGTGTTCTTTTCATTTATAGGAAATGGTTTCCAGCATCTGAAGCTACTTCAGAATAGATATTTTGTATAAATTTTCCTTAACTGTCTTTTTATTCCACACTAATAGCCTCCTCTTATTAATTTTCTTAATCCACCTAATGGCTGATTTACTAGCCATTAAGATATCCTATTCCAACCTTCTCCAGTATTCTGAAAAATAACCTTAAGTCTTGGCTTGCCCAAGAGGAAATGAAGATTTGGAGCTCTCATGACTGACTCTTCTTCACTCAGAACTCATGTCTCTGAAAGATTTTAATTACAAGCTGTTAGTCCCCAACTATCAGGATAAGAAAGTCATACACCTGATAGGTGGCATATCTCCCTATTGTTGCAAGAAAGAGCACAGCATTTCTGTGAACAGTTGTGTAGACATTGTCAGTCTGGAGAGTGAGTATTCTGTAATAAAATTATCTGTGGTCATAGGAAAAGTTAAGAATCTCTGAATAACATGGTGATTAACAGGTAGTAGGTAGCACTTTTTCCTTGGTGCTTTCATTTTTAAAGATTGGCTTGTACATTTAAGGCCATGAGAACGATGTTGTAGTATTGGACTCCAACGTTTCCACTGTCTCCTCATACAGTAGCAGTGATCTGAAATTTGTATCACCTTGTTTCTTCCTACACCACAAAATGCCTCTTGTTTTTCTACCACAGGATTTATTTTATCATTCACACATGTCAGAGACTGATTATTGGATCTGTCGTCTCCAGGATTTTAATGATCATGTTTGTTTAATTCAATTTATTCTGAGGCATAGTTAGAGAGTACCAACCAAGATTAACAGTTTTGTGCTATTTCCTTTGGACCTGATGAAAAACGTTATCTTCCTCGAGACCCTGGATCAGAGAAAAAGCATGAAATATGCAGGGAGAAAATGTTATTAAGAGGTCTGGCAGAAGAGGCTGCAGACAGGTATCTTCATTGCTTCATAGGAAAAATAATAGCTGCTTTAAGTCCTGCGGCAGAATTTCTGGAAGGAATGGAAGGCGGAAGGAATGTGATGGAAAGAGTGGCAATAAGATTTCTGTGTCTGGAAGTGAAGGGAGAAAAGAGAGGAGAAAAGGCAAGGAGCTTTGAAATCCACACCCCCAGCACCGATTCAGCTGAGTGCCACCGCAAGGAGCTTCCTAGCAGTCAGCCCAGCTGTCCCAGCACGTATGTCGCCCACACACCAGCTGGGAGCCAGGCTACCTCTGCCCTACCCTCTCCATCTGTTGCTGCTGCCTTGGGAGGAGGGATGGGCTCTCCTTCAAACATGCCGCCAAAACACTTTTTATTATTTTTAGTCATTTTCAAGAGAAAAAGTGGGGTGCTGGGAAGGAAAACTCTGCTGAGGGGAGCTGGTTCAGGTGTCCTAGGGCAGCTTGAGTCCCAAGGGGAGCCCCAGTGCCACTGCCTGGGTCTTGGGAAGCCAAAAACCTCTGGGCAGCTTTGTCAAGTGGGTCCTCCACAGAGAGCCAAATTGTGTTCCTCCTCCGGTTGCCATGGGGATGGGAAATGCTCCTCTGCAGATATGGCAGCACACTGGGGATGGGGGGGAAGACAGATCTGCTTCTCTTTCCCAGACACAGCAAATGTTCCTCTAAAAGGAAATTAGAAGTTTGTTTTCCTCATATTCCTTAAACACTAGCTGAAAACAACCTGAGAGTTGCAGGGTTCTCCTCCCAAATATCCATCCTGCTAATCAATAAATTCTACAGCTGGTGATGGGAGGATGATTTATGGTGCAGTGCAGTATCAGAGTTACACTGCTTTGTTGATGTATTGATGCAATATATTATGGAGGCAATATCCTGCAGGGATACATTGATTCAAAACATGGTTGTAACCAGCAGCAGCATTAGGGAATAGCCCCATCCACCTTTTTTTCTTTCTTTTTCTTTCTGACAAATGAAAACATTCGGAGTTGTGCCATTATGGCATTGTCTCCTTAAAGAGAAAAGATTCTCATTTCTTTGGGAGTCACTCTAGGATCAGCTCCCATTCAGCTGATGTGCAAAAGGTGTTGGATGCTGTCCCCACTGAGGTCAACCAAATGGCGTTAGATAGGCTATGGCCACCACCTGCTTCGTACCTGGAGAGGACAGGTAGCATTTGCAGCCTGGTTAGTGGGGGGCTACCAATGCCTTTGAAACAGAAGAGGCTGCCTGACCCGTCCTGTTGTATTGCCAGCACAGTCTGTGTTTACTTGCTCCTTCCTCTCACTGTCAATGATGAGCAGTCTTTGTTTTCAAGTGGGTTTGCTTTGCCACATTCCCAGCGAGCCAAGCGCATTGCAGCCACCGGAGTATATCAAGCAATAAGACTACATTAAAAAAGCCTCCTAGGGAAGCCAGCGTACTACAGTGTTCAAATTAGACAACATATTGTACAACACAGCCTCAGATATTCAGATGAACATTTTTCCTTGAGGTCCCGTAGGCACATCCAAGTTTGAGCAGTGAACAGAACAAACAGCTGCAATCCTCAGGAGCCAGTGGGCACACTGCTGTCACCAGCTACTGAAGTGCAAGTCAGTGACTTTGGCACTTGAGGAAAAATGTCTGCTACCCCAAAAAGATATGATTTCTCATCAGGGAGTAGAGCAGTGGCTTGGAGGAGGAGCAGGATCTGACTGCAGAGTGCCACAAGGAGATTCACAGAGGGGAATTAAATCTTCAGGTATTTTTCTTTGAATGTTTTTTTTTGTCTGACTATCAGCACAGATGTGCTGGCGTGCTGTGATGTAGAGTATTGCCTGCTAAAAAATTCTAACAACTTCTTTTCTGGGAGAAAATAGCAATGAGTTATACACAGTAACTGTTCAAAGCTTGTCATAATCCAAAGAGCCAACAAATAACTAGACTTCTAAGTCTTCAGTATGCCTCTCAAATAAAGCAATTGCTTTGGAGCAGATGGAGAACTGAAAAGACTTCTAAAGCCAAAGGGAGCATTTGACATTCTTTTGAGGGACTGAATGACCATGCATCTTTGGACTATGTACTTATAGCTTGTCAGGGAGCCTTACAGGATGCAGCTAATGGCATTAATGAATTCCCTTTCTCATAAAACCCATTGTACAAAAGAAGAAACCAAGGAGAAGGATCTATTAGGAAACTTTCATTTTGAGTAACACACAAAGGTAAAAGACAAAACTGTGGTCTAGCAAAGCTCATGTTGAAGTCGCTAATTGTATGTGCCTGTCAAGTCCTGCACGTCCTCTCATTCCAGTTTCAAGGGGCTGATAAAAAATTCATACGTTTCTAAGTTGAGGGGTCTCTACACCAAAAAAAAAAAAAAGAAAGAGAAAGAGCACGTGTTCCTTGTTTTTCATAAACTGAAAGTAACCCAAGGAACTGACCCCTTCTGTGGAGGGTGATGAAAAGATCCTTAGTAGCCTTGACTGCCAAGGAAACACAGAAAGTAGAGCAAAGGAGGTGAATTAGATGTTATTAAGCACCTGAAGCTTTCTTAAGCCAAAAGTGGTCTAGCATCCATTTATCAAGGAGGGAACCATTTACAGTACTATGCACTTGTTGAAAATTGCACTTGTTGAGAAATTCTGGTGCAGATGTCACTATCTGTGTCTATTTCTAGCTATGTTGTTGTGCAATTAAACTAGAACTCTTTTTTGCTTATCTGAAGAATAGGGTGGCAATAAGTGAAGATAACCATACAGTACTTACTTCTATGAGGGAATTAGCACTAGCAAAACATTTTCTTTTTGGAGTCTTAAAATATAATTTAATATTAGTTATCACAGAATCATAGACTCATATAATCATCTAGGTTGGAAGGTCATCTAGTCCAACCATCAACCTAACTTTGACAAAAAAATAAATAACAAATAAGAAATAAAAATCACTAAAAGCACTGGCCAGTGCTCTCTGCTAATTGTAGAAGACAGAACATTTATTTTGTAATAGTCTTTGAAAAAAACACTCCAACTTAAATTAAAAGTTACTGAATAAGAGTAGGTCTGATTTGTGTTTTGAAAGAAGAGAAACAAGAAGCAGTAATGATGCTTCAACTTCAGAGGACATGTATCTTCCAATACATTTTACTTTGTTTTCTTCAGATTTCCAAACCAGATATCAGGGAAATAATTTATCACTTTTCTGAGCACTTCCTTCTAGGGAATATCCCTTCCTTAGTGGCAGAGCACAGAAAAGAAACATTGCTGCCAATATGTGCTGAAAATGATTTTTAACCAGAAAATAAATCATTGAAGGTTTGGGTGAGTTTTTGTTTTTTTTTTTTTAATGCAGAAAAACCACTAAAGATGTTGCTCTTTTTGCTGCATTTGTGTGAAGTAGGTTTTTGCTTGTACATTTTTCTTGCTTTGATCTATAGCTCTAAGGAGCTCTACATGCTGTGAATTCTTCCACAGTAAATCCTGCTTAAAATGGAGCAATCTCCAGCTGTTAGAATTAAAAGTCTTTCTTTTTCTTCACTGGAAACTTTTCCTGGGGTCTTTGCTTTCTTTGAGCATGAACTTGAAGATCAGACTCATAATAGTGGGGCTACCTAGTTAAACACCGATACAGAGAATCTGTCCACAAGTCTGGACTAAGGAAGATTTTTCCTTGGTGGAGGAGGACCAAGTTAGAGATCAGATAAGAAGGCTGGACATCCACAAGTCCATGGGTCTGGATAGGATACACCCGAGAGTGCTGAAGGAGCTAGCAGAAGTCATTGCAGGACCATTCTCCATCATCTTTGAGAGGTCCTGGAGAACAAGCAAGGTGCTCGAGAACTGGAGAAAGGCCAGTGCCATCCCAGGCTTCAAAAAGGGAAAGAAGGAGGACCTAGGAAAGTGCAGACTGGTCAGCCTCACCTCCATCCCTGGAAAGGTGATGGAACACCTCGTCCTGAGTGTCATCCCAGAGCATTGGAGGAAAAGAAAGCTATATCAGGAGTAGCCAACATGGATTTACCAAGGGGAAGTCATGTCAGACTAACCTGATAGCTTTCTATGATGTCATGACTAGTTGGATAGATGAGAAGAGGGCAGTGGATGTTGTCTACCTTAACTTTAGCTTTTGACACTCTCTCACACAGCATCCTCATAGGCAAGCTTAGGAAGTGTGGGTTAGATGAATGGACTGCTAAGTGGATTTAAAACTGGCTAAAAGTTAGGACCCAGAGGGTTGTGATTAGGGACACAGAATCCAGCTGGAAGTCTGTAACAAGTGGTGTTCAGTGGAGTCAGTACTGGGTCCAGTCCTCTTCAATATATTCATCAATGACCTGGACAAAGCGATGGAATGTCCCTTCATCAAGTTTGGTGATGACACAGGAGGGGTGACTGACAACTCAGAAGGCTGTGCTGTCCTCCAGCGAGACCTGGACAGACTGGAGAGATGTCAGTGGCACCCAGTGACAGGACAAGAGGAAATGGACACAAACTTGAGTAAAAGAAGTTCCACCCAAATATAGGGAGGAACTTCTTTACTGTGAGAGTGGTAGAGCACTGGAACAGGCTGCCCAGAGAGGTGGTGGAGTCTCCTTCTCTGGAGATATTAAAAACCTGCCTGGACAAGTTCCTGAGCAACCTGCTGTAGGTGGACCTGCTTTGGCGGGGGGCTGGACTAGATGATCTCCAGAGGTCCCTTCCAACCCCATGTGATTCTATGATTCTATGATTCACTAAGGTGTATGCTGGAGTATGGTGGTGAAAAGAAGCATCTTCTGCTGGGAAGGCAGAAGACTGCTCACTGAAGAGGATTTTTGCCTTTGCAATGGCTGCTTCCACCAAAATATCAGCTAAAAGAGGCCATAAGACAACCCTGATTATGTCTCAGTCATTGACAGCCATAACAGCTTGTATATAGTATTAAGCAGTTTGTCACACGTCACAGTATGCACTGAAAATATTGTGATAGAAGCAGCTACTACTGTATATGGAGCTGTCAGAAAATGGGAGAAGTGGGGACTGTGCCTTCAAGAATACAGAAGTTCCCAGACCTATTTCATCTAACATGTTACTTTTCATTTGAGAAGCAGTGTAATTCTTACTAAATTTTCTTCCCCTCATTTTCACCTTGCTTTTCCTCTATCTTAAGAAGGGTAGAGTAATCTAACTCAGTAATTTTGGTCAGGAGTAACTGAATGAGAAAAACCTTGCACAATAGGAGCATTGAGCTGTGGACTACAGAAACTGGCCCAGATTCAGAACAGCAGTTTTCGATGGTAGAACTGAAGCTTTTTACATCCTAGGATGGACCTTGGAGGATGACATAATCCATCCTCATTGCAACGTGGTACCAAATATGTGTATATTGTTTCTGATGAATATTTGTCTAAGCTACAAAAATGGAAACTCTACTGTGTCCTGAGGCCACTCTTTCTATTCCATTGCTCCCATTATCATTAGATAGCTTTATAGTAGATATAAATCATATTTTTTTTACTGCTGCTAAAGTCTCTTACTTTTTATCTTGTCCATCACAGATATATACAGAATACTCTCCCACTGTTTGTGCAGCCCTTTAAATACTCTTAGCCTGCTTCTCTGACTCTTCTTATTCTTAGGTTCAACAACTGTTTTTTCCAGTTCTTCCTGCCGGTTTAGTTATCTTGACCTGTGATCATTTTATAATTTCTTTCTAGACTCTTTCCATTTGGTCTGTCATATTCTTTAAGAATGCTTATGGAAACTGGATAACTTACTGTTAAAGTATTTCCCAACAGAAAGTACAGTAGATAGACATAGGTTGTTCAAAGCCAGGGAAAAGCAAGAACAGCCAGCTGCTCCTCAAGAGAAGGGGAGGCAGGAGATCATGGCCTCAGTCACAAGCAGGGGGAGCAGAGCAGGTCTGACAAGAATAATAACAGTCAGATGCTCAAACAAGTTATGGCAATGAGGCAGGCTTGAGGGCAAGCCAGGAAGTTAAGCCCAGAGGTAAGGACCATCAAGGAACATGGTAAGGCATGAGCACATGTGCAATGTGCAATGTCTACTGATGTTTTTTCTGTTATCTTTTTGTAGGGATGTTGGTTATCACCAGAACAGGATGTTAGAAGACTTATTCATTCAAAAATAGCATACTTTGTTCCAAGGACTGACACCTTTAGAGGAAAAAAGTGTTCTCATTTAACCTTAGAATATGAAAATTATTTGACATACACTGAAAATGTTCAAGCCTATTTCTCAAATGTAATGATTATATTTATGGTTCCATATAATCATTCAGGAACTCATCTCCTCTCCAAAGTTTTGCTCCAGAACAAGATGCCCATAAATCATAGAATCATTTAGGTTGGAAGAGAACCTTTAAGAACATTGAATCCAATTGTTAATCAAACACTGCCAAGTTACCACTAAACCATGTCCCTTGGCACCAAATCTACACATCTTTTTAGTACTTTCAGGGATGTAGAGTCCATCGCTTCTCTGGACAGCCTGTTCCAATGCTTGACAATTCTTTCACTGAAGAAATTTTTCCTAATATCCATTCTAAACCTCCCCTGGTACAACTTGAGGCCATTTCCTCTTGTCCTATCACTTGTTACTTGGAAGAAGAGACCAACACACACCTTGCTACCACCTCCTTTCAGGTAGTTGTAAAAAGTGATAAAGTCTCCTCTCAGCCTCCTTTTCTCCAGGCTAAACAACCCCAGTTCCCTCAGCCACTACTCATAAGACTTGTACTCTAGACCTCTTTGTCTTTATTGTAGTGAGGGGCCCCAAAATGAACACAGAACTCAAGGTGGGACCTCACCAGTGCTGAGTACAGGAGGGCGATCGCTTCCCTAGCCCTCCTGACCACGCTATTTATGATACAGACCAGGATGCTATTGGCCTCCTTGGCCATTTGGGCACACTGCTGGCTCATATTCAGCTGTCCATTGACCAACAGCCCCAGGTCCTTTTCTGTCAGCCACTCTTCCCCAAACCTGTAGTGCTGCATGGGTATGTTGTGACCCAAGTGCATGACACAGCACTTGGTCTTATTGAACCTCATACCATTGGCCTTGGCTCATCAATCCAGCCTGTCCATATCTCTTTGCAATGCCTTTCTATCCTCAAACAGATCAACACTCCCAACCAAATTAGTGTGATTTGCAAAATTCCTGAGGGTGTACTCAATCCTCTTGTCCAGATCATTGATGATGATGTTAAAGAGAACGGGCCCCAATTCCCTGAGGAATAACAGTTGCGACTGGCCACCAACTGGATTTAATTCTATTCACCTCAACGCTTTGGGTCCAGCCATCTAGCCAGTTTTTCACCCAGCAAAACATATGCCCATCCAAGCCACATGTCACCAGTTTCTCCAGGAGAATGCAGTGGGAAATGCTGTCAAAGGCTTTACTAAAGTCTAGGTACACAACATCCACAGCCTTTCCCTTGTCCACTAAGTAGGTCGCCTTGTCGTAGAAGGAAATCAGGTTAGTCAAGCAGGACCTGCCTTGCATTAACCCATGCTGACTGGGCCTGATCGCCTGGTTGTCCTGCATGTGTTGTGTGATGACACTCAAGATGATCTGCTCTACAACCTTCCCTGGCATTGAGGTCAGACTGACAGACCTGTAGTTTCCTGGATCCTCCTTCTGGCCCTTCTTGTAGTTGGGCGTGATATTTGCTAACTTCCAATCAACTGGGATCTCCCAGTTAGTCTTGACTGCTGATAATTGACTAATATGATGTGGAAAGCACATTAAACAGGAGCCACACTTTTTGGATTATTATTCAGAAACACAAACCCATTTATCCAAATGTACTATTGTTCCTGTTGCACTAGTTGAGTAAGTAGAATTTTGTATCTCACAAGCTTCCGCTGATCTGCATCTTTAAAGTTTGTGAGCATCAGCCTTGGAAAAGCATAAACCTTGACTATGCATGTTCATACTTATCTTCCAGACAGACCTGCCGTTCCTAGGCTGTCGTGACCTGCTAAATGCTTTCTGTAATGTAGGATATGTGCACTTAACACAGCCCTTATCTTTCTTTTTTAGCAAATAGATCAGTCCTTACAGCTCTGTCTCAAGGCCTCAGGTATCTCATCTTTTCTCAGTGATTCCTCATTTACTTTCCATTGTGAGTTCTTTCTCCTAAGTCACACTCCCTGCTGTCTTCTCAAGCAGCAAATTCATTTACATGATGCCAAATTTATATTGCATAAAATCAACTGGTAATCTTTAGAAGCCACTCAACCAACCTGAGCCTTCACCAGCAGGTTAATCTGTTGCACCTGAATTTGGGAGGAGCACCAATATGCCCATCTACCACCTTGTATCATGAAGACATTCTCAAACTTTCTGCAAATACCTCATTCTTCAATTCGGAGGTAAGTTGTTCTTGGGCTAAAATTATCCTACATAGACTGCCTTAGAAAAAACTCTCCAATTATTCACTGCTGTGCTCTGAATTGCAGTTTTGCTGGTACTCAAAGACATAGTTGATAATGACTGGGGCCCCAAAATTCTGTTGTCATGACTATCAGTTGAAACTCTGTAAACCAAATAATTTTGTCTTGTCATTCTTTATGTCTCTAATTTAGCAAAGACCCTGAAAATAGTATAGCATTCAGAGGTAAGGTAAAAGAATGAATAAAAATATGGACAAATGATGTGCAGTTAGACACTAAGAAGCACACTATGAGGCAACTTAATCACCTTCTGTAAATACCTTCACTGGAACATAATGTATTAATGGAAAAGGCATACTGAGAAACCAAGACTTGTTGCAGCTCGTGGAATTAAATGGATGTGATTAGAAAGGTGGGGTACAATTACTATGAAATGGTTTGCCAAGGGTTATAGATATATTCTTAGTCTCTTGGTGGTACTTTCTAATTGCAGCACAAGTTCTCAGGCTCTGTATGGGACCCATGAGATTCTGTTGGCAGAGCAAAGAAGGATGTCAGTTTTGGTGTCCTGTAACTGTCCTATTCTATGATCTTTTTTTAGCATATTGGTCTTAATTTCTTCCTGGCTTTAGTCAGTCTATACAACTGTAAGCAGTGAAAATAACTACATTTTCAAGTCTGAAGTAATAACAGTTTTGGATATTCATTCTTACAGAGAATATCATTCTATCAGCATCCATTTCACTCCAAGATTTATGAGATTTAATGGGGAAGATGATTTATGAGGAGAGCTATTCCCACAGTGAAACAAGTTTGTCCTAAGTACTCAATAGAGTCAGGAATGATTATGAAAAACAGCAGAAAATGATGTATTTTAGATTTCTAAAGTCATAAGCAGAAGACAGGCAGGTGGTATATGACTGACAGAGGAAACATAGATATGCATGCAAGCCATTGCACTGTAGCTAACTGGAATATAGGACAGAAAAACAAAACCACTGCAGGCACCAAGGTGAGAGAAGAAGGAGGGGGGGAGGTACTCCAGGCACCAGCACAAAGATTCCTCTGCAGCCCACAGATAATTGCACTGGAGCAGATATCCACACTGCAGCCCATGGAGGAACCCAATCTGTAGCAGGTGGATGTGCCCTTTATCTCAGCGCTGTCTGATTGAAGAGGGGGATTGAGAGAGCGACCGGGTGGGCAACTGGCAGTCAGCCAAGGTTAACCTAACACATTTAGCTAGCACTTTCAAGTTCTGCCTATGGAACATGCCTTTTAACCTAGGGCATAGCAATGTATATATAATTTCCACAGGTATAGTCAAAATGATTGCAATTAGCAATTCATTCCATACCTTTACATGATCCTGTTAGTTCAGTGTGACAAGCCAAATTGCAGCAAAAACACTTTTAGGAAAACCCTTAGTAGGACCAATTTGTCCTTGCAGTGTTATCTCTAAGTTTTAGCCAACTTCCCAATTCACCCACATTGTGCTACATGGTTACTATGTTTAATTACATACTTTAATGAATTTCTCAGTATGAAATGCTCTTGTGACTTCTATCTTAGACAATAATAAGTTGAGTTTGATACAGGAAGAAGAAAAACCCCAGCACTGACTTTGTTAAGGTTAAGAACTCAGCAGTTTACCAAAGAAGCTCTATACCCTAATTTGAACTGATTTTCTAAATAGTTTCATTACAGGATACTAACTAAATCAAGCCCATTGGTTCACACTGACCTAGACTGATTACTTTGCTGTTCTATTTATGAAGGTAAAACATCTGTACACTTTGACACCTGCTTGTGACCCTTACCATTTTGATATGTAAATTATAAATGTACAAAATATTTAAAATATAGATACAGAGAGAAAGAATCCAAAGATATCCATGACTCTTTACAATTAAGAGGAACAGAGCCCCTTCATCTAACTCCCTCGAGTGAATTCAATTTCGACTTAAAAATACCCTCCTCTTACTGGAAAATTCTTGTAACCCAGAATTCAGTGCAGAATTAATTTTTCAGTGGCATGGGAAAGCAAGCAAATGTATGGATTATTGAAATGTTGAGACCTTTTCTCTTTTCACTGAAAAGTTAAAACAAATATTTCAAATGTCTTTATGAACTTTTAGTTATTTTTTTCATATATATTTTTTTGGCATTGAAATGCATGAAGACATCTCCCACACACTGTTTGGTAAAGTCTGTCACAGGGGAATGATGTGTGACCCTGAGTCCAGGATAAGGCAGTGCAGAAGAGAGAAAGGGGGGGGGGGGGGGGGGGGGGGGGGGGGGGGGAGAGAGATGGCACCCGAAAACCTGGAAGGAGAGGTGAGGCTTATGGTGCAAGGGGCTTCACAGTAATAATGTCTTGATCCATAAGCTTTTATACACTTTATATGGTGGGAAATTAATCTGTCTGTAGGGATCAGACAAAAAGTAAATTTAGAGGGGGGAGAAATCAGGTGGTGAGATAATTTTGCGGGAAGACAGAGAGGGTGAAAGAAGATGGTAATTACATGGGCTGAGCAGTGGGTGACAGCAATCTGATTTCTCTTCATGTGAATAAACCACTCCTTTCACTGAGTATTTTTTAAAAAAAATTGGGCAAGTTCCATGCAAAGGGAGAAGCTAGCGAGAGGGAGGTGAGCAGAGAAAGGAGGCAGCGATAGCAGGTGATACAGGGACATCACCACCATGCCACTGGGGTGCTGTTGGAGATGATGCAAGGAAATGTCCTCCTGTTTTCTTGTTGCAGTGCTTTGTCCTTTCCTCAGAAACCAGCTCTCAGGTAGCTCATACAAATGTTAAACACTGGATGGAAGCCCAATTTCTCTGAAAGTGCAAACCCACGTGTGTTAAAATTCATTGGCTGAAGTTACTGTCAGAAAAATACCAACACTGAGGTTCACCGGCTCTGAAAAAAAGTAGTATTATAGCCTCATTAAAATCATCCTTTTACAAAATAGGTCTTAATTATACTCCGTTCACTGGATTTTACGACAGACTCCTTCGATAGTCCTTGCATTAGACTGCAGCAGCTTCACTCTGTTTACGAAAACGTCACCTGCTAGGAGGGCATGTGAAAAGCAAAGGCATTTAATGAAGGGTCTCTAGCAGCCTCAGAACAACAGAGTTTTTGTCTGCTTTAGATCACATTACACAATCTTCTTTGTCTTTTTTCCATTTGCATCAGGGATACGCCAGCCTGAAGAGTGACCTACTTTCCCTGCAATATTTGCCTTGCTTTTAATTATAGCAATTATAGTGCCCTGATCACTGGCATAGTCCCCAGAATGTTGACTTTTTTCTGTAATTTTGTTGTTATATAGATTACACAGACTTTTTGCCAGCATGTTGCCTTCTAATTATTCAACTGAAGATATTGTCTGTGCTACAGAGAAGCAGTAGAGCTTTGTGTGGGATCTTTGAAGATTTCTCAGGAGGTTGCTGTGCAGCAATCATTATGCATAGACTCCTTCAGGGGACAGGTAGGCTCCTAAACACCCTCTTCTTATATTATTCTTCCCTCACTTTCAGTGCAGCCTTTTTAGCAAAGTGTATAACACAAATAGAGCAGCCTGGAAACCATCAAATGGTTGGCACATCTCTCAACCTACGTATCACAGAACAACTTTTTACTTCTTTTAGATAAATGCATTAGGAAGTTTTTTCTTTATGAAGTTATTTTATGTCTTTTAATTAACAAGTTTATTAACTTTTTTTCTGTCTTTATTCTGTTTTTACTGACTCACTTGACCTGAGAACTTGCCAAGCCTAATTATATTATTATTCATCAACACAATAATTTGTATGCATATCAGAGCATGATATGTAACAGCAGAGGAGAAAGGAGAAATGCTCTTCTGCTTCATAAATTGACCCAACATTTCTTAATTTCAGAATAATGAAATATTTGGGCTTAGAAAAACAGGTAGTAGTAAAGACTACTTCTGTCAAGAACATACTAAAGAGGAAAAATATTCTTACATCACACATATTATACCATAGGAGTGATTGCATAGCTTGATTAATGGGAAACTGTTTCAAGAACTTCCCTCTGGTAGAAAATGCCCTTGTTACAACATCAGAGTCCTCCTCCTGCCCCAGTCTCAATCCTGGCACCTGCTCTGTCCTTATTCCTTATTAAAGGATCTCAAACAATGAACCAGGGAGTTTTTACTGTGAGCTAGATGACACCTATGTTGTGTCCTTGTCTGGACAACCAGAAAGCCACTGATGAGTCCAGAGAGGCAGGGCAGAGCTGGTCACTGTCTGATTTTACGGGGGCCTTTTCTTATTGCCCTTCTCTGAAGAAGAATCTACATATGTGAGGGAAAATTCTTGGTTTGTGTCAGCAATACTACTGGCCAAGAAACAGTTAACTGAGAATGTCTTAATATTTCCAAATGTAATTGAAAGATGTAGTAAATATATTATTGGAGCTAGATCGGAATTGCTGGTACCTCTACACTGGCTAATAATTTAGTTCCCCAGTCCACCCCTGGGTGAACTGATCCCATAATTGCTCATGCTGCAGAAATGTTAATTTGCTTATGGGAACTCTCTTTTGGAATGAGTTGATGTGTACCCATTAATAAAAACAAAAGAAAACAAAAACCTGGGTTTGCTCCTGAGGGATATCTGACCCGTGGACTACTTCCAGTAGGCAGAATGGAAGAATCAGTCCCAGGCTTGGGTCCCTCTGCCCAACTTACTTCGATGCTATCATAGCATTTTTTGCACCTCCAAATACCCACCTGCCCTCATACCATGCCCAGGGACATACATTGCATATCCAGTATTTCATGCTGTAAGAATACCATCCTGATGGGCTGAAACACAGCCCACATCATTTCAGAAATGTGCAATTTTATGTGCAATGAACTGCACATAAAAAACTACCTGTACCTCATGGATAAAAAGATACCCCATACAGCCCAAGAGTATGGGGTACTTGGCTGGGAGCTGAAGATCATTTCCGAGAGCAAACAAATTTTGTAGTTTAGGTGCAGTCAACAAGGAGCCCCAGCTATAACCCTGCCCCTGTGCCAACTCACATTCTTTTACGAGATGAGCAGGCCCTGTTCTCATAATGCTATTCTTGTTCAGGCAGCCCCTGGGACAGATCTCAGGTGCACCAAAATATCTTGCTTGAGGAAGGCAGGTGGCCTAAAACTGCCAGGTCATGTAGAGCTTGGTATCTCCTGACAAAAACCCTTCAGGTCCTTCTTTAAGGGACATCCACAGCTGCTCTCATCCCTTGCACACCAGTGTTCAGGCTTTCATAGGGAAATGAAGGGGCGGTTGTGGCTAGTATGTGGCTAGTATGGTCCCACCAAACCATCTGGCTTTATGACTTGTGGGACTTCTGCCCCCTCTACCTTCCTTTCATCTTAATTTGCTTTTCTTGCTATAAATGCATGTACATTTCCTCTATGTGTACATGCCATGTGACACATTTCCACTCATCACTGCACTGGCACAGCTGGTCCCTTGGTTTTTAAGTAGCGATGTTATATAATGAACATTCAAATCCCATGAACACGGCAGGAGGCTCCTGACAGTTGTAATTATATTCCACACAGCATGAAGTTCTCATTGTGCTCTGCTCGTGATGTTTTGGGTGGTTTTTTTTAAGCTAGAAAGACAATTTTTTTGGTTGATTTCATCCATTTAAAAGCCAAAGAGGTGTATTCCTTTGGGGCACTGTGAAAGGCTGACTGCCTATTCAGACATAAACAGGGTGTGGGGATTAACAGGGGATTGAGACGACATGGCTCTCAATAAATATAGCAGAGCAAACATCAATTTTAAATAATGCTTTTCTTCACAAGGTGCTTAGGTAGTGTCAAAACACACACGTGCAAAAGGGGCATAAATTCTGTTTCTATTACAGCTTTCTTGCCAGAAAGGAAAACAGAGCCTTTACAGATACAGACCCCAGCATTAACTCTACATGTTCGCCAACTGTAAAAATGCAATAAAGGTGATCAGCATAGCAGAGGCTTTTCCTGGTGTAAAATGTTAAAATGTGTCAGAAATTTAAAGTATTAAGTTTCCATCTGTACACACAAATTTATTCTGGTTTAGGGTGTGTGTGTGCATGTATCATCTTTCAACTTAATGGTTATTTCTCTTTCCTTATTTAACCTATGAGTTATTTAAGCATCACTGAAGTAAATAACTCTCAAGACATTCTGAATGTCTTATTTCAGTTTCATTAATCCAGTTTAAATCTAGTCCTGAAATACTATTGTGCTCATTTTTGACAAACCTTATGTATTTGAATGAGATAAGCCAATCTCTCCTTTATTTATATGTATGATTTCATTTGCTGCAAAAATAATAACTTTTAGATGAGCATTGACAGACAGACATAGAATCATAGAACTTGACAACTTTATTTAAGATGGGGACATATCAAGGAGACAGTAAAAGTGACAGTGATCTCAGTTTGGACTATGGCTCGGAATCTTTTGTTCAAGGTTCTACCCTTTTGTGGAAGATCCTGTTATTTCTGCCCCTTGATGGGTGAGTTCACCACTGCCAGATTCCCTGCTCCTCATGTGCTTTACCCTCAAGAACTCACCCAGGCTTGACAGGTCTAAGTTCCTAAGCACGGGACGCCAAAACAACTTCTTTCAAAAAAGTACATTATTTATTCAAAGGCAGGGGGAGGGTGTTCAACAGTGTTACTTTTGTATTTCTTTGCAATTTGGGGAGTTCTGCTTGGTTCAAATCCAAATTCCCTAACCCCAGCTAGGCAGAGGAAGGAAACCTATGGAGCCGTACATCAATGTTTCTCTGGCAGTGACACCCCTGACTACTGCTGCCCACACTCCGGTCTTTTTTCACTAGAGCAGAAAATGTGATAGATTAGTGACCCTCAGGCTCTAGGCATTGGCCTAGAGAAAGAAGAAAACTTTGTTAGCCCTGACTGGGCTAGCTGACCAGTTGCCATTTAATAGTAATATTGTAAACAATAATTTCTAAAATTCTCCCTGGTTGTAATCCATCTCAGTTATTATTTTATTTCTTGCCCCTTACCCTCAAACTCTAAAAGCCTCCTTTTATTTCACTTTATGCTTTTTTATTTTTATAAAAGTAATAAGTAGCTCTCAGTCGGCATGAGAGTCCTGGAAATAGGGGAGGGAAAAAAAAGAGAAATGAAAGCGAACTGGAAAAGTCCCCGTCACAGCCTGAGAACGCTGGGCATCCAACCAGAAAATATAGCCCTTGGTTGACATGGAACACACTTTTGTGACATGGAACACAAAAATGAGAACAGCGTAGATTCTGAAGTGTCTTTCAAAGTAAAAATGGTATCTATTGAAGATCTTTGGAGAGCCAGCCCTAAGAATTTCTCTCCACACATCTGTCTACCTTAATTAAGAGAGCAGCCCAAGACAATTCAAAGAGACTTGTAACATCTCATTCCTTCCTCACTTCCTTTGAAGTTTTAATGTATTCTCCAAAAAGGATTGAAACTATGGGAAAGAAGACACAGTAGGTTAGTTTCCAAATTACTTAAATGGCCTGTTTTCATCCACATATTTCTTAGCTCTGTCCTGGCTTGTGTCTCTGCTACATCAAATGCTCTGTAGGCTATTTGACACTCATGGGCTCTTTTAGCTCTGTGTTGAAAACCATCCTCAAGTGTGCTTTCTGACCTGAATCAACGATGAACTTTGTGACAGGCTTCCGTTGCAATGGAGCAGTAACTTCTATTTGGCATTTAATGACTCTTGCTGCATGGCCAGAGGAGAGAGAGACTAAGAGGTCTGCCAGGGATGGCGGTAATCTGAATCAAGCTTCTCAAGTTTCAGTGTTTTTTAAGAGAGCAAATCTTATATCAAAACAGAATGTTTCTGAGCTGTCTCCCTACTGCATGCAATGATTTCTTCCAGTCAGTTGCTGCTGGCATAAGATTGCTAAATGGTACCCAATTTCTATAAGCCCATTTTTTCTAAAGCTTCAGTGTTGGCAGACAGTTTGAAGAAGTACAGTTAATATGTAACTAAAAAGAACCTATAACGTAAAAGTTGCTGTAAAAATTTTATTACAAGTTTGAGATGATTCCATTACTCATTAGTGACGTATCTTAGGCCAGTAGCAGGAAAACTTTTACAGCCCTTCACATCATCATATAACATCTGTCCCCACAGGTTTTTAAAACAGGTATTAAAATGCAGCAAAGCCAGAATTTCTGTCGTTCTTTTCTCTTGTTCATTTCTTAAATATTTTGGAGTACTTACTAGTACCAGTCCAAGAATGGTCACTACTGTCGTATGGATTTAGTTCTGAAAATGGTGAATGCAATGGGTCATTTTCTGGGAGATAAAGATTTTCCTTGTGCTTTTGATGGGAAAATACACTGTGACACAAGTAAATCTAGAAATAAGAGCTTCTCTCTCTCTGACAGAGTTTGAAGTCATGCAAAGTACCTTTTAAGCGTGGATTTTTTCTCCTCATTCAAATAAATGGTAAATTTATTGACATTATTCAACTTTTACATTCTTCATAACTCCCCATTACCTCTCATAATAAATAAGGGGACAATATTACTGTTCAGGGAAAATATTAACAATTTTAAAACTTTGCAATCAAGATAGTGTGAAGGGAGGAGACTTCTCTCTAGCGGAGTGATAAATACTAAGATTTGATTAGGAAGACAGACTGATAGTGCTTCAGTTCACACCTCTTGCAGCCCACAACGCTTTATCCAATTTTCTCTCATCATGAACTCCATCTATAAATGAAGAAGCCACATACCTCAATATTTATAGGTCAAAGCTGCAGGTCTATTTAGTGGCATTATGAATACTGTAAATCAAGTCACACTATAAACTATGAAAGAGACCAATGGTATAATAGTAAAACCAGAGAGAATTTATTGACAGGTAGAAAAAATATTTTAGATTAGTTTTTTCTCTCATCTAAAATGAATGTGTTAAGAGGGCAGGAAAAGTGCAATTTACATTTTCAGATGACAAAGAGCTTTCTGTGGACAGCCAGGAGTGATGAGAGGAACCATTGCTGTGATTCATTTTAACCATTTTTTTTTCTCCAGTTGGTCTGGTAAACCTGCCCTGGAAATAAACAGTGCAATTCCATCCAGCTTTTCTAGAGGACGTGGAAGAAAATCAGAGATAGAAGGCAAGAGTGCCAAGCACTTATGGGCAGTGGTATAACACTTTTGGAACAGTTTCTTGCAAGTCTTGTAGCAGCTGACTATGAGCTCCTGTTTGTAGGCCATTCAGTTTTGTTCCAGCACTTCCCAGGTTCACCCATCAGCTGCTGTAAAAGAGGTGTTTTCCTGTTTCTGATATCTCTGAACTGTATGTACACACATGCTCTGAGCTACAGTCACTGACAGCAATGTCTACTGCTTGATTGGAAGGAAAACTTAACAAGCCAAAATGGTCTGTTTGGACAGACTGGACAGGAGTTTGAGGAGAAAGGGGACCAACTGATTTCAGGCATCTTCTGAAAACTCCTTGTCCTGCTTTCAGCTGGGATAGAGTTCATTTTATTCATTGTGGCTGGTGTAGTGCTGTGTTTTGTATTTAGGATGAGAATAATGTTGGTAACACACCGGTTTTACTTGCTGTTGAGCGGCTTTGCTTTTACTAAGCCAAGGAGCTTTTGGCTTCTCACACTGCCCTGCCAGAGAGGAGGCTGGTAGGGCACAAGAAACTGGGAGGGGACACAGCCAGGACAGCTGACTCAAACTTGCCAAAGGGATATCCCATAACATATGTTGCCATGCCCAGCATATAAACTGGGGGGGAATTGGTTGCTGGGGGATGGCTGCTGCTTGGTATCAGTCAGCAGGTGTTAAGCAGTTGCATTCTGCCTCACTTGTTTTGTATACTCCTTTTTCATTATTTGCTTTTCCTGTAATGTCCTATTAAACTTTTTATCTCAACCCATGAGTTTTATCTTCTTTCCAGTTCTCTCTCCCATCCCACTGGAGGGGGAATAAGGGAGCATCTGTGTGGTTAGCTGCCACTGGGTTAGATAACACCACCCCTTTTCAAAGCTCCTTGGGAGGAAACAACTCCCTGCAACAACATGGCTGGTGCCTGAAGGGGGAAGAATAACATTTGCTGTAGATTTTTCACTTGCAACAACCTTTGTCAAGCATGTGTATGTGATTCTGTGTAAAGTGTGTAAGGCATACACCTGACTCAGGTGTTTTTGTGTAAGATAAAAATGCTAATGTAAAATGAGGTAAAAGTAATCATCTTGATTATCATGTACATTGTATGGATTTCTGGGCAACTTTAAGGGTCTTTTGAATTCAGTATTTCTCTTGACCCTGATTTTATGTTGGTTTCCCATGCCGCATTCTCGGCTGGTAACATGTATGAAATGTCAGCAAGCACAGCTATACTGTAGCCTAGCCAGAGAGCATCAGAGCATGTTGAAATCTGGAGATACTTGAATATCAGATTTCTTTATTGAATAGCAGCACCAGCCTGGACGTTGTCATCCTAATTGGTCACAGTAGAATCATGAGACATTGTGGCTTGCAAAAGATAACTAAAAATTGGAGAATTTTAGCTAAATGTGTGCAAAGTAGGGTACATTCTGTCTTTGTTTAAATAAGCAATGTATTGAACATCAAATATGAGGTACTGAGAGACTTTAAGGAAGAGAGCCTTCTGTTTCCAAAGTGAAGCATGAATTTCATAGCTGATTATGTTGTCTATAGAAAGACTCCTTAAATTTAAATTCATGTCCAGCCAAAGTGGAAATTGTTTATGTTTGTGAAATGCAACTTTTCAATAACTGATGCTGTGTGATTATAGCAGAACTTTCCTTCAAGTACTCAGCCAGCACATTTGAAACATCCTTGAACATTGTTGCAGACCTTATAAACATTAAGCCAAATAATATATCAGAAGCTATTGCAAGTTTCATTCTTTATTCGTAGTATATTCTTCCATTCCTTGGTCACAGATCTGTATTTTGAATATATTGGACTTTGAGTATCTATGTAAATTTGTAAGCTTGTAAGTTGAGTATCTATGTAAATTTGAAGGTGCTAACAAGGTGGAAAAATAAATATTTAGGGTTACAGAAGGGAAAACTAACAAACATTTAGTAAAAGAAGAAGCAAGACAAATCAAAATTTTCAGCAGTGAGTTCTCCTAAACCACAGAATTTTCTCTATGTGAACATGGGAGAACACACTGCTGAAGGCATCCAAAACTAGGCTGGATCACTGTATATCAATGCCATAGTGTCTCATATGTACTATAAGCAGTGAAGATATTTCTCTCCTGTGGATACTGCTAATTTTCAAGAAATTGTCTGAATATTAGATGTCTGATACCAAATCTGGAAGAGGTTTCCGGCAGGAGCTAGAAGCTATTATATACCACGTAAGGGTAGTTGATACTGAGACTGAGTGTTGATGATCTCCATAAACAATCTGGGCACTCAGAAAGAGGAGACACTCACTGAGTTAGCAGATGACACTACTCTGGGGGAGAGCTTGGTGTGCTGGTGGGTAGAGTTGCCATTCACAAGAAGCTCAAGTGGGTGGAAGAATACACTGAAGGAAGCCAAATTAACAAATTAAAATACAAAATCCTGCACCTGGGACAGGAAGACTCCATGCAACAGTGCAGGCAGGGGGTGACGGACTAAGGAGCATCTTTGACCAAAAAGCACCAGGGGAATCTGGTATACAGCAGACTGAACATGAGTCAGCATCATGATAGTGAAGACTACCAGACTGAGTATTAGCAAAAATTTAGCCAGCAAGTGTTTATCCCCTTCTACTTGGTATCTTTGGGGTTAAATGGGTGATGCTGCATCCAGCTTTTACTTTCCTATGCATCAATAAGCAGAACTGAACATGTGGAGGACCACTGTGATGGCTTGGGAGCACATGATGAGCAGAGGGACACTGAGGAGTCTTGGCTTGGTCAGCCTGGAAAAGAGAAGGCAAGAAGAGGAGAAGGGGAGCGTAACTGCTTTTCTTTACTCTGTAAAGGGGGCTTTCAGGAAAAGAGAGATACCAAAGTTGCAAGGACAAGAGGTGGCTACAGGGAAAAGTGGAATAGTAAGAGCTTTACTAGTTACAGTGCCCGAAAAGGGAGATCAGAAGAGAGATAGAACTCCGCAATTTTGTTTTAAAGAAGTTTTAAACATCTGCAGCTTACATGAAGTTTATATCAGGGCAACTTAGTCTTCAGTTCTGCTATGGAATGTTTTCAACACTTCATACATTCAGACAGGAATTTATGTTTTAGGAAATCCAAAGCAATAGGAAAGAACACACAAGTTTTTATAAAGTACGATCAAGTTCTTGCAGAAAAAAACATGATATTCAAATCTATAGGATATATAAAAAACCTAAAATTATTAACATAGACCTAATCAAGTACAATTAAAGGTGTTTTATTTCCTTACAGCTAATAGCCATGCTCAGAAATTTCTCTTTTTCCATTAAATAATTGGTTAATCCAAAAGGATTGAAGCCCCTCTGTTGCTTCTAAAGCCATGCTGAGATCATAAACCTTTGCTAGGAAATATGAACACAGGTGTTGCTGAACTACATTAAAATGTTGGGTACTACTTGTAAATATGATGTTTGAGTCTATGTCAGCATGAGCTTTTCCTTTCCCCAAATGAACTGAGTACCTTCTCCTCCGAGAAATGCTTCAGCTGACTCCACCTGGATTCTGTTTCCTGATCCCAGAACACTGGGATAAGATTTGGGTCCTTGAAGCTCCCCAGGGATTTTGAGCCCAAGTTTTCATTAGGTGAATCCCAAGTGTGGGGGCAAGGAAGGTCCCCTGGTCTGCAGGAATCTTCAAGCCCACTACCAAAGGAACACCCCTTGGAGCACATTTGCCTCGGAGGTAAGAGAAGACACTGATACATTCCTTCCTCTAATATAAAAACATTCCAATTATTACTTAGTTTATCAGGGAATTTAAACTCAACAAATTTATGTATTTTATGTTATATTATCTGAAGACAGCACGAGAAGAATTTAAATGTAGACTAGGGTCGTTCCGACAACTGATTCTTCATTTTTGTGTGTGCAAAGAACTGTGTGAAAGAAGTAGCAAACCAGAAACCATTAACAAGTAATCTGATTAAAAATTGCAGCCTACTAAAAGCTGTTGGATCAGAGTGCCAGATTCCAGGTATATCTGAACAAGAAGGCAACAAGTTTTATTCTACTGATTTGTCACTACATGCAAAAGGCAAACAAGAAAAATGAAGTTGGGTAGGCATTAGATCTACAGCACTGGTGTTCATAACTGGCCTCATGGTGAAACACCACAAAATCTTATTGAATTTCACCATACTTTCAAAAATTCTGTCATTATCTATTTATTGGTTTCGGTTAAATGCCTCAGCAGAACAGCCCTGGCCTGCTTAGCACAATTCTACTACAGAATATAGTAAAAATTAAATTATAAGGAACAGTAAATATGCAAATTGATATAAAAACTGTGAGATTTAAAACTTGCTAAAATACTGCAATAAACTGCTTGCAGTATTTCTAATGCTTCTTGTTGTATCAGGTCTCTGCAATAGTGTATGAAATAGTTAAAATAAAACTGATAGAATTCAAAACACCTCAAGACTCACATTGGTATTTGGACCTTTTGCTCTGATATTTGGACATACTGCACTGGTTTAATTAGCTATCTAACAGTAATTCCCACACTTTAGAAAAGAGAGCACTTCACAAGAAACAAGCGAGGAGATTGTGTATACGCTTATGAAGTATTGCAAACGTGTCTGGAAATTAATCTATGCACTCTCCCATCTCCCCTACAAATGATCTCTCTTCAGTCATACTACAGCCTTGAAACCATTTCCTTTATATTTGCCACATGCTTCACCTGGATGAATGCATCTTTTTGCAATTCATGACTTGTTTGTTTCCCATACATATTGTTTTTAAAATATCAATTTCAAGAAAACACATAGCGTTACTTCAAGCGGAACATAATTTCTCTGATTTTTGTATTAGTGAATGACTCTAAATTAACAATTTTGGTTCTGATGAAAGATAAAGCAAAATACCAGTTAATTTTATAGCAATTTCTTCAGATTTTTTGCTTAATAGTTGTGCAGAATTCTTTCACTTCTAATTTCTTTTGCCCATGAACACTGTAATCTAGTGTAGACTTATTTTACTTCTATCATGTCCTCGTTTGACCCTTATCTATAGCCTTTTATCATTCATTTTTATTTCTCATTGATTTATGAGACTTTTGATAAACTTTAAGATGCCAAAGTTTTCCACTTTTTACTGAAGATGCTCTTATTTTCACAGTCCCTGCCCTTGTGGTGAGCATTCCCTGGAGAGAGATGTTTCGAGCCTTTTGATTGGAAGGCTCAACACTAGAACATGTAAATGTTTAAATCATGGCTTGCAGATCAATGACAAGAAATAGGACATCTATTTCTAGTAACGTTGTAGATTTATAGTTATGAGTCAAGGCTAATGCAAGGTGAACTCCTCCCTTTATGATCACTGCTACAAATGCATTAGCTCATCCGTGAATTTAAAAATCGACCTCCAGACAGTTAGTTGGCAATTTGGCACCTTGCTTTGATTGTATACACATTAACAAAAGAACATGCAGCACTAATTCAACAGTAATATTGCTTCTGCCTTTCAGGAATGATTTATTCATTTGGATATGATGTCCAAATTACATCTTCTTAAGGAAGGGGTTTACTTTGTTTGTTTGCAGTTTATTGTATTACTTCTCAAGGACATGACAAAAGTAAAATTATTGCTACTGATTATTAGGTTGAATGTAAGTATGTCCTGGATGATGACCCTTGTATAGAAAACCCAAAGAGTAGATGGGTGGGTGGGAGGGCAGTTGCTGTGCCATGCTTCATGACACTTTACAACCTATCTCATATGGAAGCTACTGTCTTAGCTATCATCTGCGTAAAACAGATAGGGGTCTTGAACAGCAGCACTGCAGACCCTGAAGGATTCACCAGATCTTTGTGCTGCCTCATCCCTACAGCTGCAGCATGAGCATCTCAGCACTTCTCGGGGAACATGGGGTAATGAACTTCACCTTGCCTATGTTGAGCTCCCTGTCAGTGCCAGGAGTGTCAGTCTCATGTTGTTTTTTCACTAATAAAACATGCCTGGATTTGCCAACTCCTTCAGTAAGAAGCTGCCCCAGCTACACTGATGTACAGAAATGTACATTTTGTAGAGCAGACCCCATCCTCGCCCTCATCCTAGAGGAACAGGCTTTAATTTCTTCACTGTTGCCTGCAAGGGTGACATAATGTATGAAGTTTTTATGTACAATGTTTTTATTGTACATAACTAAGGCATAACTAAGAATTTAGACAGAAGATCATTGCATTTATATTTTCACATTAACAATATGTTTATTTTTATTTTTATATCATGTAACATGAGTGTTTAGGTGTCAGAGAATCCTTACAGTATTGACATTTCAGGTGAATTGTCTCCTTAGTTACTAACTCTCTTCTCAACTTTCTCTTTCTGGATGGGATTTTCACTGGATTTAACCACTTGTTGACTAGATTTTGTGGAAAGTCATGCTTAGGTGGTTATTTGCATTAGTTTTAGTTGTGGGTGCCAAAGTATGAACTAACATTCATTCTTGCCATGCTTTATAGCTATAGCCTTGCTAGGTACACTGTGGAGGGAATTTCAAAAGCATATTCTCCCAAGAAGATGGTTACCTACCCTACTGTCATGGATGGAGTGATGCATTTCCCTTGTAGAGAGAAGTAGCAATATATTTATTGATATAAGACAAGGTTTCAATAGGAATGGTAAATGCAACAGTGCTTTAACAGGATTCAAGATGGCAAGACACACTTGGTTATTTACTTCATAGAGGACAGGGTCAGACAGAGCTCTCAGGGAGATCCTCCCATTGAGTCATGAGGTTCAGAAAGGATCTCCTTGCTTGCTAAACTTCTCAGAGAGAAGTCTAGAAGCAGCTGGATCCAATCCTAGTCCTGCACTTGGTCAATGGTTTATGTCTAAAGAATTATATATGCACAATCAGTCCTTTATATCACTTCGCTAAGATTTCAAAGTTTAGCACGTATTAGTCACTTTCAAAGGATCTGTTGTGTCAAGAAATCTCTGAATATCAAGAAATGAGATTGAGCAGTGTCCCTACTCAAGGGGAGATGCTGGCATGCAGCCCGCTGCCATGCAGGAGAGCTCTAAGGGCTCTTGGCCCATTCACTATTTATGGGGGGTAAGATGATTGACTTGTAGACATATTTGCATATTGACAACAGTCCCAATATTGCTCAAGTCAGCCCTTGGCTATTGTGTTGCTATCTGTCTCTCCAAAACCATGTTGAGCCCCGGATGCCACCATGACTAGATGCACTCATTATAACCACAATGGGTGGCTATCATTTAGGAAGGGTTACAGGAGATAAAGAACCTCCCTCTGGAGCGGGGTAGAACACCATCACATGTCCTAAGGAGAACATACAACCGTACGTCCGAGACATAAATATCTCTATAGCTGTGGATCTCACATCTACTCAGTAAGTGCTCAGGTCTCACAGCATTGTGTATTGTGTCTGCATAGACATCTGGACTTGAAACAACCATCTGTGACTACAGGTATACTTCTCTAGAGAGGATATTTTCTTGGACTTAGTACTGTCCCTTTGTTTCCAGGTCAGGCAGATAAGCAGCTCTATCAGTAAAAAAAACCCAGCAGAATAGCAATGCTATTTGACACCAACAAACTAGCTGTCAGTGCTGGGTGATATAGAGTGGTCAAAGCAGGTATGTTGTCATTTAACCACAGGCAATATTAGGGTTTTCAAAATAATAACAAACAGTGCTCCAGAGGTCTGCTGGGTCTATCGCTGTGACACATGACTTGAGAGCCCAAGCTATAAATATGTTAACCAGACATATTTATGCTCATTAAGTAAGCCTTGATCAATCAAAAAGGGGAGCTAACAGACATCAGTGTAATACAGCTGATGCCTCATGTTTTAGTGCCTCATGATGATAAGGTGGTCCAGCAATCTGCTCTTTACAGTGTGAGTGATCTGAGGCTTTCCTTCAACTGACTTCCACAGAAAACCACTGGGGTGTCTGTGCCCACTGGCTTTTCATTCGGGCTCATTAGGCATTTGATGGGAGGCTAGCTGGCAAGACAGGTTAGCTACCAACTCAGCTGATAACTAAACTAACACATGCACAGTGGTGGTGGACAGTGTTTAGCTGGAAGACTATCAAGATATCACTGCTCACACATCTCTGAACATCAGTCTGTTCATTGATGCTCTTATTAGAGGGAAGGCTGAAAACAGCAAGAGTTTCAGGCTGGAGCAGGCTGATATTTCTGCTGGTTTCACAGGGTTGGTGCAGGTAACTAGAGAGAGGATATAAAAGGATATTGCACCTAGGATGGCAAGACAATTCCTCTCCTGGAATTGCACTGTTGCAGTACATGGTTTCTTTCTCCAATAGTTGCACATGAATAGAAAAAAGCAATAAAGTTTTCACACAGGAGCACTTTTGTTTACACGGTGCATTGACTAGTTCCTTTCCCATCAATGCTGCTTATGTAGCAAGGTGGAGAAGACTCCCATGTGGACTGTGATAACATTTCTCTTGAATCAGCTGAAAGACAAATTCAATCACAGGTAATGATACCAACAAATTTCATAATATTAAAATTTTCAGAGAAGGGTCAACATAATTTTTAATTTTGTTTTCATTTTTGGAGAGGATTAGAGCAGTGCTTTCTCTTTACCTGTCTTTCTCTTTTTTTTCACTAATTTTAAAACTTTTCCTTTGGCTGAAAATCTTTGGAGGATTTCCATCTTGAAGGTAAGTAGCACTGGGTTTCCTTCTATTTCTCCTTTCTGATTAATTTGTTAGGATATCCTAAGAACAAGGCAACCCTCTGTTGCCTTCCATTGTCTGTAGCCTTCCATTATTCAAAGCCTTCCTTGCCCCATAACATGCACAATAAATCTACACTGCTTAAAACTTGACTGTGGATATGTGAAAGAACTGTCAGACAGGGGAGCAAGGATGGACTGTGGGTCTCCTTGAAACCACTTTTTTACTTCAGCTAGGAATCTTTTAAACTACTTACACTTTCTCCTACATAAAGTCTCCTAAGTCATTACACAACAGAAGATGGGGAATTCGGGTGCAAAAGCTTTGCCACAGATATGCATTTGTAACACCCTGTCTTTGCCTTACAGTGCCACCAGCAAAAAGTAGAAAATGGAACAATAGTATGAGAAACTCTGCAAATATTAGAATTAATATCTTGCTTGCCTCTTCAACTGTTTTAAAATTAAGATCAGTGTGAAAGAAAAAACCCCACCGCATTATTTCCATATTTTCTTTTCCTGTATATGTCTTTTTATTCTCATACATCTTTTATCTTTATATTAGCAATGCCACTTCTGTGGCCACAGGCCTTGTGCCAGGCACAAAGGTGGCATCTCTGTGCTGTCGATCTCCTGAGGAAGGCCTTTCTCCTGAGTCCCTTTGGGCACTCTCTTGAACAGGTCTTGAGTCTTCTGTATGAAATCACACTGAGCCTTTGGCAACCATGGTAACTGCTGTGAAGGCCTTTTGGTCCTGAAAACTCATCTCAAAAGTGTGAGAGGAATGAGGGCAGTGCAGAAAACTCCCTCAGAAAAAAGGAATATTTGAGAATTAAATCTCAGGCTGGACTTTGGACTTTGGAATTGCAAGTAGTGTTTGTCAAGTTTATTATTGATTTTGTGACCTGAACCCTGAACAAATGAAAAATTCCCTTCTCTGAAACCTCATTTCAGTACTGGTGCCCTAAATTATGTTCCTGAATAGCCTTATGGTAAGGGTATGCTAAGGATAATTCCACCTCTGTGGCATTCACTATGTCCCAGCAATAATCTGAATTTCCTAGAATACAGCTTCTGTGTTAAAAGTGAACTGTAATGCTGGAAGCATTTATTCTCTGCAAATTTAGTTCCATTTTGCCTACTTGGCATGGTTGTTAAATTTCCAGCCTCCATAATTAAGGATTTATTAGAATTGCAATTGAGTTATTTTAACTTAGAAAGGGATTTAGGAGACTATAAAAGTTACTCTTGTCCTAAAGCAGAGCCAGACATGACACCGTCTTTCATATTCAGGTAAAAGTCCCGCTGAAATGAAAGGGAGTTTTACTTGTGCAAGGACTACAGAGTATGCTCAGGCTCTGGCAAAATGACAGTATTACTAGTCTGTTGGTTTAAAAAGAATGACCTGTCTGAAAGGGAATTAAAGATCAAGTCCCCAGGCCCTCACTTTATGTGCGATGCAAGAAGGCTGTGCTGGATGACACTCTTGTTACAATGTTTTAGTTTTTATCATAAGGTAATTCATCAAATAGTAGTTTGTTATTAAATGATTTCACTCCTGTTTCACCGGGGACTGCACTAATTTATAAATTGTAATGGGTGCATTTTTGGATTTATATAGTTGCTATCACATATTATATTTGAAAAGCCTCTGGCACAAACTACACCAGTGTGTTTTTCTTCCAAAAAGCATTAGGTAGACAAAACTAAAGTTTGTGTTTTGAGGAAAATGTACTAAATAATCTCTTCACCCTCACATTTATTCATTCTTTTGTATTCTGCCATTGGTTCACTCTGAACATCACAGCCACATCTGAAGATCTTGGTGGTCTTCTCAAGCATAATACATTTGGTAATCTCAGCACTATTTGCTAGTAATGTTTATTGTAAAAAAACTGCATTGGAGTAACAGCAAAAGTCGAATCTATTTCATGGATCGCAAGGCTGTAAGACAGAGAGCATTAGAATTACCCTTTTAATGACTTGCTTCATTACGCTGCTTGGACCAAGACTTCTTAGGTTAGAAGTCTTGCTGTACAAAGAGGATAGGAACATGGAGCAGTCAAAACCCTTCTTACATAAGGTGGAGAATTGCTGTGTTACATGGCATAATGTTGGTAGGTAAATTCACTGTCCTCCAATGGCCTCATTTTCTCGCCTGCCATTTGTAGATGTGCTTCTAATACATACGTAGACAAAAATGTTATCAGAAAATATATCTAGATATTACTGCCCTTTAATCCTAGCAGGCTGCCCTGCTAGAAAATCAAATGTCTGTCTAATCAACTGAAACTAATTAAATAGCAGTTTTTAAAATATATTGATTCAGCTTTACAGTTCTTCCTCTTTTGTAACAAGACAATACTAAGCTTAATTTTTTATACAACTACAGAAAAAAAAAAGTGCTTCCAAGTGATATAATTAAGACAAAATACGAAAATCCAGCTAAGCCTTTTTTTTACTTTTAGAGGGCCAGAGGTGCAAGCATAGATGAAGAAGAGCATTTTCTTCTCCCTTGGGAAGCTTTGCTCCTAGAGTTCCCTCCACTGTTCTAAACCAAGGTTCATTGTGGGATTAGGTGGACCCTGAAGTTAGCACAATGTTTGAGAAATTTTTAAGCCTGTTGTCTCTGCAATGAAAATCCATCTTCATTTTGATCACAGCTGTCATTTCTTGGCAATTAACTAATGAGGGATACTGCCAACTAGCAGAGGGAACAGGGCCTGATTAAGCAAAATTTTCACTTTAGACCCCTGATATTTGACAAAACCAGGACACCCTCTGGCTGCAATAAACTTTGTTGGATGGATGGTCAACACTGCAAAGAGCTCATCAGCAGAAGAGTGGTTAAAACTTCTACAGAAATGTGTCTTGTCATACTTAGATATTTGAGTTAGGTCCTAGGAATCAGTTAAGCCCACTGTGGTTTCTCTGGGAGATCTAAACAAATTTGTGATCCCTCTAGATGCAGGAATGTGAGAAGCTGTACCTCAGCTCCATGGGAACAGGGTGAACTGCTAGAGAAAGGAAACAATGCTCCAGCAGAAGGCAGTAAAAGCACTAAAAAACAGTATGTTTTTTCTGTATCATTGAGAGAAAAAAAAAACAGTCCTTGGGCATTGTGAAAGCCTGCTGTCAGGAGACAGGTTTTGATAACCTTTCAGTATTGATTAATCAGTTGCTGTGTTCATTTGAAACAAAGCCTATGGCTTGTTTAGGAAGTGGCAACATTGCAGCTTAGTAGTGTCCAAAATACCATATCGCTATCAAGGCTAATTTAACACTGATGAGATCAATAGGGTTCTTAGGGCTAGGAGTAGATGAGAAACATGGCTCATTACATGCTGCTCTAGTTCTCCATGGGAAAGAGGAAAAACATACAGTAAGGTGAGAGAAAAGGGACTTGGAAACTATGGATTCCAGAAAATCAGGCAGGTACTTTTGACTTGCTCCACTGAGTCACCTGAAGTGACATGTCTCTGAAACAGCAACAGAAAATGGGGAGATATTTGTTCTGTTCTATATCCACTTTAGATGCATCTTTTGACCAGCACATCTTTTTTTGACTGTTGTCAGTGCTTACTTGCTTTCCCCTCTCCCTCTCTATTTAAGCCTGCAAACATACAAAATTAGAGTTTTCTATACCAAGGTAAGTCTCTATGCAATTCCATATTCTTTAGTAGTATGAACATAAGCATCACTTTTATATATAACTTTTTCTGGATATCGTCCAGTAAATAGTGCCTCTTGGTATGAAGCTTTAGAGTTAGACACAAAAAAACCCCCACTTACAGTCTTGAAAAAGGGGTGGGATGATGCTCACAAGCAGCAGTGCAGCCTAGCCCCGGGACGGCATGTCACACAAGCAAAGGGAGAGACAGAGATGCCAGAAGAAGCATAGCCAGCAGGTTTTCGGTAGCAGGCCTGCAGTCAGTGTGATCAGTGGGCAGTAGTTAGTGGGAACCAATAAGAAAAAAGATAACATCCTTGTTGTCTCTGAGTGTTGGGTATCTTTGCTGGCCCTGGATGGAGAGCACAGATCCAAAAGTCAATAACTGTTTTCTTTTGTTCAAAGGACTGAATGAGGTGAAGGGGGAGTGTGTGGCAGATTCCTTTGGTTTTTCACAGTTTTCATATATCAGTTTAATAACTGAACTAGCAATCCATATAGCAGACTAATAGAGTGCTCAGCGAGAAAGTGGGAGCAATCCATTCCCTTTCCTCTCTGCCTGGAAGAGTTCAACTTCACATCTCAGCAGCGAAGCCAACCAACAGTGACAGCATCACACTCCTGCATGTCATTTCTTCCTCCAGTCTCGAATCTTTTTCTTGCAAGTAGCATCACTACAATAAGATAGATTGACAATGATTCTTCTTTCTGTTTCCACCTCTAATACCATTAATACTAATAAGCATTGAAAGGATTCACACAGCTAGATTATTCCCTTCTGGGTTGCAGGTTCATACCCAGCCTGTCATTGCAGTGATGAAGAGGGAACTTCAGATGGCCGCTGAGTGATTTATTTGGGAAGTGTTTATTTATGCATTCCTATCCGGCACATACATCATCAACAGTCATATTTCACAGTGATGGGAAAGACACTGTGTATAATTATCTCAGCCAGGCAGTCATTTCCTCCTTTTAGAGAAAAGATGAAGAGTTCTGAAGTCAAAAGCATGGCAGGCCATCCTTCCCAGAAGCACTACTCCTTTCTATGGTAAAAATTGATGTAGTTCATGCAAGAATCTTCCTGTCTGAGTAAGCTAGATGAAAAAAGCATCTGGATCGCCATTTTTTTTCAATCACCAAATACTCTAGCATGTGATGGTGGCAGTTTCAGGCAATATAATATATTTTCTAGATTGTTAGAGATGCTTTGTTTAATTTTTTTAACCACCACATTTAACTTCTCAGCAATGTCACACACTGACCTGGAGACTGGCTTTGATGACCTGCAGATCCTTTCTAGCAAGTGAGATCTGTCAGACTGGGGACAGGCACAGCACCAGGGCTTTGCATATCCCATTATCTGCTGTCTCTCCACTATTCACAAAAGCTTTGGAGCTGCACTGGAAGTTGATATGGGTCTTCCCATAGTCACTTCATGCCAAAGCAGCCCCACAGTCTCAAGCTCTCAGAGAAGTTGCCCCTGGCTGAATCATGCCAGGAGTGTCCAGCTGCTGCCTGCCCGCCCGTGCTCCTGGCGATGCTGCCCCACCATCTGTCAGCCCACAAGATGCTTCCCTGCATGGGACCCTTGGCTAAAAAGGGACTCAGTCTCCCTCTTCCCACCATCTGTGCATGTAACTACTTTTTTTAGTCTTTCCTCCTAACAACAGCTCCTTTTCAGGCCAAAAGCACAAATATAACTTAGAACAGTGGGGTCCTAGAGGCTCCCAAGGCCCTCAGTATGTTGCAGCTATGCCCCAATATCCTACAAGAGAAAAAATGCCCTGCAAAACTTAACATCAAATTGAATCCAGGGATGTATGCAAGAGTATAAGGCCTTAGCCTCTCAATAATTTTCATGGGAGATAACTTTCAATCAAATAACACAGTCAAAGTTCAAGCCAAAGAAAATGAGCTCAAGTAAAAAATGAACAGAGCTCAGCTAAAACTAGAATCAATTGAGTAGCGAACTTAATGACCTGTTCATCTTGGTATCATGTAATTGAGCCCAAATGATATTTAAGCAGATAGAAAACTGGCCTTACCATTTGTTAATAATAACAACTCATATTCCACTAACAAGACTACAGGAGTGTTCCCTTAAAATGCACATTGTGTGTTAGCAGTAGTACCCTACTCCAAGGGTAGCTGATTAAATCCAGCCATGAGAGAAGAATCAAATACAAGTAAAATATTTAATGTCTTCAGCACATGTAGTGAAAGTAGATACCTAAATTATAAAAAAAAAAAAATCCCCAAAGTAGCACTTTTTTCTGCAGCATCCTTGTTTAAGGAGAATTGCACCATGACATATCCAGTGCAGCAGCTTGTGAGCTCACGTTTTTCAGTCACAGTTTTCATGAAACAGAAATGTAGGTAACATCAAATGAAAGGTGCATTGCACTTATGCAGTTCATCCAGTGTGTGCTTTCAGTCTTCAAATAATTTCATATGCAGGTTTTAAGACTTGTTATAATTTTATTGTAATTATCCAATAATACATAATACTATGAAGCATTGTATCAATCTGCAGAAGAGTATTTCCTTGCTCAGGCAACAGTGATGTTCAATGAAACTAATAATACGTGAAATAATAAAACATAATAATGCATGAAATACATAAGACTGATTAGGGAAAGAAAAAAATGGTTACATTTTTTAAGCAAACCTACATATTTATCTGAGACGATCTCTTTCCTGATGACATCCTCCTTATTTCTTTCTATGGAGGCTAGAAAGATAATGCTGAATCACAGTGCAATGAGAAGAATTACTTAAACTGTAGTAGAGTGGGGTTCCCCCTTGCCCTTTGTTTTTTGAGTGGTGGTTTCTGTGTTTAGCTAGGACCATAGTGAAGTTCTCTGAGGTTAGTAAGACTTTGGATTGATTCCAAGAAGGTTTCTGCCAGGGCTTAATGCTGCAATTTCATCGTGTCACTGGCTGATCTCTCTTTTCCCTTTCTAAGAATAACTGAAGTCTCAGTATACAGGGACAAGCTCAAAAGTAATCAAGATACAACCCTATAGCTGGAAGGCACTGTACCCTAGCCAAAATGTAGCAACTGACCATGTTGGCCTTCAGAGCCCATTGGAACATAAAGTGGAGTCAATTACTTAAATCAACAAGAATGTTAATGGGACTGTTATTGGAGTATCGGGTTTCAGCCACCTGTGACATGCAACATTTTACATTTTGAATCACATAAAAATTGTGTCAGAGCAAACCAGGTGTCATCACACTTGATAATCAACAGCTAACCATTTTACTTCACAGGGCTACAGACAAGGAAGACAGTTGGTTACCACACCCCAGCTGAGGAAAAACAAACTTCTTGACGCATAAGCAATTTATTTGGAAGTGCTAATTCAATTCTTATGCAAAGATACCCATTCCAGGCCATCAATACTTTCATTACACTGTAGACCTCAACAATCAATCATTGTATCTGCAGCACAGTTTCTCTCTTCTAGTCAGCCTTTCAAGTTATCCTTTCTCTGTTTGTCATATAGATTAAATATAATTAACATATAATGCTGCAAAAAACAGGTGACTGCAGTTGTTTAAAACTGTTATTCCATTAATATTTGTATTTCTTTTCTTCAGCTAGTCTTCATGAAATTCAATATATGGAGGACTGATTCAAAGGACATACAGTTAATGAACAGAACTAGTTTTATCAAGTCAATTTTCTATTACACTTGCCTTCAGGCATGCTGGAACTTTATACAATGTTAATTTCTAAAGTCTTCACATTTCTGTAAATATTCTGACTTGAGGCATGATGGTAAGACATTGTTACTTACAATTCTCTATTTAAAAGAACTTTTTTTTTTCTACTTTTTCTGGTTTTCTCTGCTTCATTTTATTATCCTGGATTTTCAATTTTACATAGTATGGACAACAACCAAAAAGAATGCTTTCCAGCACAGCTCTCACACACAATCCTATCTCCATTATGAAACACTTGTTTGATAACTTTATCAGCTGAAAAAGTAATACTAGAGAAGTACTGAAACACCTTCATTTCCAAAACCTAAGGGAAGAAGCTACCAGCTTCTACCAGCTATCAGCTGCTCTGATTTTAGTAAGTGACAAGGTGGAAATGAATGAGAAACTGTATATGTCATGCAATTTGGCTAAGTGAGACTGTGAAATGTTTAAGGTCACTATTGCCATGGAAGAAAGGTGTAAGGTCAGCAGAAAAGGGCTAGGGAAATTCCCACCTTTTCTGAAGATATGCGAAGAATTCTTGGAAAGATCATCTGAGTTCAGGTCCACTTCCTTAGGACCAAAGACATCATAATATGTCAGAGCAAGAGATCTGAATTTTACATTGCATGCTTGTAGCTTACACAATGACAAATTATATGTGTTGGATGAGTTATTAATATTTTATTTGAGTTGGTAATAAAAGCTTTTGTTTTCTGTTGTCTTGTTTTAAGTACCACTAAGCTGGGCCTCTTTCTGGTATTTCCTGAGTGTTTCCAGCTCCTCTCTTGGTTGGTATCCTTGACAGAGGATACAGATAAGAAAGACTGTCTTATCCAAGGGCATGAAAACCAGCCAAGTTAGTTAGCACTGGACTGCAGAAAAAACCAGTATATTTTGCTTGCATAATATATCAAAAGTCATGGGGTTTTGTTCCAGGAACTTTTGATGGGTAGAGGCAAGTGTCAATAGTCTGCTAGCAATAAGTTATACATTAAATTATTATATTTAACTTATTTTTGCAGCACTAGGTTATGGAACAAAATCTTATAGTTTCTGCACTGGGACTACTATTACTTTTTTAAAAAATCAAAATCATCTGGTCTCTGTTCGTCATACTTGACCTAGGAATGCTCTCTGACATATATTTGTCCAGTAGGCCATATTTCAGTAGAAAGAATATTAAAGTGAATCAATGTTTGCTGGTGTTAAAAAATATCTTATTTCTGAAAATTTTCAATAAAGCCATTTCCACTTTTCTGTAAACAGTTTAGACACCTGCAAAACCATCTGGAAACAGGGAGAAGCAGGTGTTTTGTGACAGAGTTCTTCCAGATGACCACCATATAATTGAACCATCTATTTTTACTGCACGACCTACATAATCTCCAATAATGTGGATACTCTCATTATGCACCCATGGTCCATAGTCCACAGGGCTTTGAAAGAACAGTTTAGGTGAACTGATATAATTTGTAAGTGCTAATTCTTTGCAGGAGACTTGAATTTATAGTGGCATTTACAAAATAAGCAACCACAACAGGATTGCATCTTATAGGCAACTAGAAAAGGTGTCAGGGTGAACCTTATTTGGGTTATTATGTTGCTGGCAGTGCTGTGCAAAGATTTGATAGAGGAAAGTTATGTGGCAGCAGAAGGAAAGCACTGTGCTTCTCCAAATCTTCCTGTGTTCCTAGGAAGAGTTTAGTGTTCCCTTTTTCAGGTGCTGGTTATAAACATTGGATCCGAAATGAGGGCCCAACTTAGTTCACTGGAAGTTTTGTCATGAAGCTCGTACTGAGTGTTGAAAACGTATGTCAATGACTTCCGAAATGCACAGCTCTTATATCTAGCTTAGGTTACTTCTTGCACTTCTCATGACCTGTTGGTTTAATATTGCCCTGAAAACAAGGAGGACCTGGAATGACAGAAGTTCTGTGTCTTGATACCCAGCATGCCAGTGGCCCTGAAAATCTTGCTTTAAATGGAAAAATCTGTCTATGAACAAAGCTTGAAAAGAAATAGAAAAACATTTCAAATTACAAAAGGAAGTAATTGGGCTTGTGGAATTTGGAAGCCTGGATCGTGATTTGGCAGTCTATTTTTATTGAACAAATCTGTGAATGCTAGTGCAGTGGGAATAATGAATGCATTGATGTGCTCTGCTCCTTTCTGGCTTGAATTAAATTGTTGTTGCAGGCTAAATGAAGGCTTCTGTGTTTGAAAACTAAGTGAATTTTATATCCTCCAAAGGTCCATCCTGCAGATTCAGCTTATGGGAGGAGAGTCTCAGTCTTGGTGCTTCTTGAAGAAGCTTTCTTGCTCTCTTTTGGAAGTGTTTCATGTCATTTTCCTGCAACATTTTTGTGGCTTTCACTTCCTGCAGCCTCTCCTCAGTTAGAGAGTAGGTATGAATAAAGACATCAATCTATTGTGCTGATCAAAATGGAGGCATTTTCCCTTCAGAATTTCATTTCCCCCTAACTAAACAATCAAGAAAACAGTCTGCCTACTTAAATTGCAAAACATGAAGTTATGGGTCAGGAATCATCTTAACTTTGTCTGAGAGTACCCATCATAATGGGTTGTGGTCTGTGGCATGTATTTAGGCATTGTCACATTGCAAACAGTAAATGTCATTGAAAGTTGACTAAAATGGGATGAATTGTGAAAAAAAACCCCAACCTCAACAGCATCTTTTATTTGTCCATAATGCATGAAGAAAGATTTTTATACAAATCATTTACCATAGGCATAAATTAATGTCTAACACTCTTGTCAGGGAGAGAAAGCAAATTTGCATGAAGCACTTTGATGTATTTGTTAACTGACCCTTTTCCTACTTCCTTTAATTAGAATTTCATATCTGGTAAAACATATAATTTGTTTCTGATTGCTACGTACCAAAAGAGGAAGGAGAGGGTATTTTAGAACTATCTTTCACACCTGGTCTATATATAGCTAAATGCATCTATTTTATAGTTAGCATGCAGAGTGGATTAAAAAAATACATAAATTACTGAACCATTTATCTAACTTTTCAAAACAACTAACACCTATTTCCTTAGGGAGATGAGATGGAATAAGAGAAGGTCTTATTTATTTCTCATTCGGTTTTCCTTCTCACATTGTTTCTCAAGAGACCTTCAGTCATCTTTATACTTTTAAGAATATAAACAAGGAATTAGGGATCCTATATATTACTTCCTTCTCTAGACACAGTTCTAGAAAGGGGTGAAAAGCCGCAGGAAGGGCATGGGCTCAGCATTATAGAATCATATGGGGTTGGAAGGGACCTCTGGAGAACAGCTAGTCCAACCTCCCCACTGGAGCGGGTCTACCTACAGCACGTTGCACAGGAACTTGTCCAGGTGGGTTCTGAATGTCTCCAGAGAAGGAAACTCCACCACCTCCCTAGGCAGCCTATTCCAGTGCTTTACCACTCTCAAAGTAAAGAAGTTCCTCCTCATGTCTAGGTGGAACTTCTTATACTCAAGTTTGTGTCCATTTCCTCTTGTCCTGCCACTAGGCACCATTGAAAAAGGACCAGCCCTGTCCTCATAGAATCATAGAATCATCTGTGCTGGAAGGAACCTTCAAAGGTCATCTAGTCCGGCCCCCCTGCAGTCACAGGGACACCTCCAACTAGACCAGGTTGCCCAGGGCCTCATCGAGCCTCACCTTGAATGTCTCCAGAGAAAGGGCCTCAACCACCTCCCTGAATATCACTGAAATTTTTGGAGTTGGAAGGGACCATAGAGATCATCTAGTCCAACTCCCCTGCCAATGCAGGACCACCCAGAGCATGTCAGAGCATGCCTCTCAGGACTGCATCCAGTCGGGTCTTGAAAATCTCCAGGGAAGGGGACTCCACAACCTCCCTGGGCAGCCTGTTCCAGGGCTCTGTCACCCTC
>BJBW01001585.1:0-62681 GCA_004320125.1 Scolopax mira | reverse complement strand
TAGTTCATCAACACCTTCATAATATTGACAAAAACAAATCGAGAGATTTCTGAAAGGTCTGATGGAAGTGGTATTTTTTCAGGTATTAATACCCTTTCAAATTTACATATAGACATCAAACATGGCTTAAACTACATTTTGAACTGAGCCCCACAGCTATGGAGCTAGGATTTTTTTTTCTTCTTTGTTTGGATGGAAAACCCCATTTTCTCATATACTCTTTATATTTTATTTATAAAATGAAGTTTTTTGTTGGATAAAAGTACTGACAATATGCAGTGAAAAAATTCCACATAATGACAAGCTAATCCTGTTCACATGGATCTTTCCAGGATTCACAATCCCAGTTAACATAGATAAAGCCCTTGTTTGACTCTGCTTGTAATTTATTCTTTGTTGGCTTTATGGTTCTCAACCAGTCACAAACAACAGAAGACAGACCGACAGAGGGTCTTACAGATGTGAGATTGCACAGAGAAAATTTAGACTCATGCATGTCTCTGTCCTGAAGCTTTTATTTTCAGCTTGTATAAAGGGAAATGTGAAGGGTTCTCCAGTACCAGCTCATCCCTAGTTGGACTGCAAAGTCAGGAGAAGCACTACACGTGGCTGTTATGGCCACTGCCTAGGAAGAACTACTACACTGAAAAATCTCTCCCATCACTGTTGCTCTGCTTATATATTTATCCTAAAGTGATCTCTTTTTTCTTTTTCTTTTTTACTGCTACAGAACATCTAACTTATACAGTTTTCAGTGCAGTTTTGCCTCACTCAGTTGAGTAATATGCTCAACAGGAATATTACTTTAACAGTAATATTCGTTACTGTTAACAATTACAATAAACATAATTACATTCAGCAGAATCCCCTCTCTGCTTGCAGCTCTGATTCCAGTATCAGGACAATTCAAACATTCATTTTGACTGGCACCCACCTATATGATGACTTGTAGCTACTTCCACCGTATCCCAAACTTGTTTAGATTTACTTTTGACCTCCTGAAGCTTTTTTCTTTTCTTTCTGTACTCAATTTATGTTTTGTATGACAGAAGCAGAGAAGTTATCTCTGCAAGTAACAGTACCTAAAAAAAGTTTTTGAAAGGAAGGCTAAGAGTAGGGAGATAGAAAGGAATGTTTGTCCATCTTAGTATTTTCTTCACAAGGTAAGGCAGGCTTCTTCCCTTCTAGATATATTTCAGTATATTTCCCAACCTAGCTTTGAAGTACCACGAGACACAAGCCTTTGCAGCTTTCCCAGGGGGACGATATTCCACGCTTAACAGAAAGCAGCGTGAAAAGGATTCCTCTGATGTGTCACTCTAGGCCAGGTGGCAGAATGATGCTCCCAGAGTGTCTCAAAAATAAAATGTCAGCCTAATTTGGAACCCATTCTTTGCCTTCACACCTTTCATACCTAGAAGTTGTAGCTGAACCACAACTCAGAAGTGAGTGTGTAGCCTGCTGTATTCCGCAAGCATGAAATGAAATAAAAGGCACCATAGTAATTAACACTGTGCTGTCAAGCTGCTTCTAAAATATTTATTTCTTTTAAAAAAGTTTTAGTCTGTGTGATTGAGTCATGAGAAAATTCCTCTGGCCCTCAAAGTCTGCCTTGCTGCTTGTGTTCTGGTGTATCGTGTGGGTTGCAACTAAATTCCTTCCAAGAGTTCCCAGACCATCCTTCTCAACTCATTACTGATGGGTAAAAACACCTTCCTGTTTAGAAGTGGGGGCTGCCTGACTTCTCTAGACTTTGTTTGCAAACCCCTTGAAGGAGCACATCTGTGCTTCAGAAAAGAGTCTTAGGCTCATGCTGTCCTCAAAAAACACAAGGTTATCTTCACTGTGTGATACTGGTTATTACTCTGTATGGTAGTCTCAAAGACCTCATGGTATATGTCAAGCAGTTCCCCCAAATTCTGACCACTGACAGGCGTTGGTGTTAGACATTGCAAAGGACATGGGAGTCATTTGGTTCTTTAAAATAAAAAGTTAATTCATTGATTAAAAGTGCCAGATTTGCATTCTTTGGAATGCATCTAGGACTGTGATGACTTTGCATTATATTTATTTCCCTCTCTGTCTGCACTCAGTTATTTGCAGTCCTTGAGTCACACCTGAGTACAAATCTTGCTCAAGCAGCTACAAATCACAGCAATTATGTGTAATTTAAAGCTGGCAAAAACAAATGGCAATGATACCTTTATTACTGGTTTTAACTGGGACACCATAAATATATTCTTGATGCTACTAGAAAGCAGACCTCATTGTGCCTTAAGAAGTCTCTGTGCTCTTCTTTATAATTGTTGTGGGGTGACCTGTCTGCCTCTCAAATCTACCTTTCTCTAAGCGTAGCAGTTAGCCTTTTTTCTCTTTCCCATAACTGTACTTGGTCTGGGTTGTTTAGGAGCTCCGCATATTTTTCTTTAGCTATAATTCATTAGAAATTCAAGTCACGTCAGCAGCATCTGTGAAACAATTACTGCATCTAGGACTGACTCTGCAGTCTAATCCATCATAATTATGACTGGCCTCTTTGAAGATGCCACGATGCGTGACTTAAATATAGCACATTACTGTGCAAGTGGATCAGCATCTCATCCCACCAATATGCATTCAAGTTATAAATCAGCATTTGACTTTTCAGATGCAAGCAATGTACGTACATTTATTTCTTGCCACATATGGGACACAAATTGGAAACCAGGTACTGAAAGAGTTTGAGATTATTTTGTTTGTTTGTTTGTTTTATGGGCAAGTTTGGCATATTCATGCCACCTCTGTCAATACCAAAATACCAAAAGCTGTGGAAGGCTTTGTTATGAGCGCAACAAACGTTTCTGTGGCAACAAAAGTACTCTTAGTTACATCACTTTCTTTCATGGAAAAATCTCTCTTCACTTGTTTTAGCCAGTTCTAGAGGATAGTACCTTATTTTATATAGCACCTGTACCTGGGGAGTTTGTGAATGCAAAGCATCTCAGATGAATGAAGAGACAAATACACCCACTGCAGGAGAGTACAATCTTCTGCAAAGCTGGGCAAGATTCCCAGTAGAAAAAGTAGGTGGGAGGATGCTGTGCTACAGTACTCGTGGCCCTAACAGGACCAAAAGGTGGGATGTCAGATGGGTTGTTTCCTCTTCTGGGGTTAGCTGGGATAGACATATATTTCCTTGGAGGTTTTTCTCCCCGGCAGCAATATACCTCCTCAGGTCCTGACCTCAGCTGACTTGTGCTTGAGTGATTATCAGGATGAGACTTAAGAAAGCAGAAGTCAGATACCTGGAGTCAATGGCTCACTGGGGTGTCTCTGGAGCTCTGCCATCGCCTCTGTCCTGCTGGCACCCTTCTGCCACTGCCAGATGACACGGATGTGTAAACTGCTCCTGGACAAGAAACCCCTGTAGCATTTCTAGACAGGAGGTGAATTCACCTATATGTCTTGCCAAGCTCCGGTTTGATAAATTGTACTTTCTGCTTACATTCTCCTGCTCCTATCACCTGGGTACAGTATTTAGCTTCACATCTGGATTAATTTCCTATGTATGTATGTGCAGTTGTGCAGTTGATTCTCTCCTTTGAAGCTCATGCCTCTGGCAGAGGTCTAAATCCTGAACCTCCAAGAGAAAAAGCTCCTAAATGAAGGGATTTTTATTTTTTTTTAATTTCAAAAATTACTGAAAACTTGAGAGAATGCATGAGTAGAGTTATTCCAAAGTAAGGACACTCATACATGGTATTATCAGAAAGCTTAATTTCTGCACTAAAAATTTAGATCTTCTGAACTCACATACATTTGAAATTATTTCTGATCGATTCTGTGTCAAAGTTTTCTCTTTTTTAGCTTCAGAATGAGAAGTAGTGTAAGCAATTATAATGATGCTCAGCACCATGATTTATAGCTGTGTGGTTAACGTGGGATATCATTTTACTCCGGCCTATTAAGTAGTAGCTTCAGCTGTGCCTTGGGTTAACACCTATAAGCAATCTGCAAATGTCACTAGAGGAGAAAAGATGTGCCATTAACTCAGATGGCTAATGAGCGATGCAACACACCAAAGTTCCTTATTGGTGAGACATTTCCATTCTTGCTGGGATAAAATGTTGCATACATGAAAACAGTGACATAGTTTAAGGATTTCCTATATGTTTTGCGCTTAATGTGCAATGTGTTTATACACTGAGAAACAAAGCAGCTTCCACATGGAAACTAATGGGAGAGGCAAGGCCAGGACAACGCCTGCCCAGGCTCTGGATGGTTTGCCATTTGCAGAACAGCTTCTTCCCAAGCCAAGGTCGCTGGTACTTTGTAATAAATACAATACCATCAGAAACCAAACCCTGCGTGGGCCTGCTGTTTAAATAGGGCTTTAACGTGCTTTTCTGAAGTCAAGGCACCTATGAAAGAGAATTTTAACCCTGTTGTCCAAAGCAGATTTGAGATCTCATTCATGTCCAAGGTGAATTGAGGCTCTGAACCTCAGAAGCTACCCTAAGGATTTGCTCTGCTCCCTCCCAGCATCACTGCTGCCTCGCTGCAAGTGTGGTGGCTGAGGAAAACACAGTGAAACTCCAAGGCAGATGTAAAGGAGGCCCCAGAAGGACAAGGACACTCTGTTGTTAGCTGGGCTCTATGGCTTACAATGGGGTCTTTTTGCACTGCATTCAGCTGTCTGTTCATTTGGAGTATATTTATTCAGTGCATTAGCAATGCTTTGGAAAAAACTCACACAATGATGCTGTGCCTTCTCATTCCATTGAAGGTTTAAATTTAAATTTGTATTTCTTTTTAAAATATACATACTGCTTTCTCATTGTAGCTTTAAGCAGCAGTTAAGGGGTTAATCTAGAAACTACGGGATGAGACTGTTACTGTATTCTGCAGGAGGTCATATTACATGAATATAATTGTCTTCTCTGGCATTTAGATCTACAATAATCTGTGTCAAACAGAAAAGAAAATGTGGGATGGCTAAAATCTGTTACCTAATTTATAGATAATTTGTCCTTAATTTACAGGGAAAATGGTGACTAGTGAATATAGATATAAGCAGACATCAGGGAATGATGAACATGGGATCTGTGAAATACAAGGATTAATAATTCATTAAATCCTATCCAAGCCGGAAGCCTTATCATTCATGCATTTTTAAATCAACTAGTGCTAAACCCCCCTCAATTTATTGACACCAGTTCTTGTGTTTCAGTGATGCAATGATCTAATTGCAAAAGCACTTGAATCAGTTTGATTTTTGACCTGAATAGAGTAAAGCTAAACTGGTCCCTTTCCTCTTGCTACATCATATAACCATCAACAAGACTGGCTACTGCATGTCTACCCAGACATGAAAAATTGCACTATTTTAACAATTTCATAAAATCAAATGGAGTGAAAATTAAATGCCTCTACAATAAGGGTGGAAAAAAACAATTATGTGAAGGAAATGAATCCAGGAATATAAAATGCAAGCAAATAAAATGATAATGTCCCATCACACAGCTCCTATTATTCCTATTATTTTGTGATTTATGTCCTATAAAAACTTTGCACCTAATTATTCCATGTAGCACTTCTAACAGAAGAACACAACTTTTTGTGTCATCTGCAATGCCACCGCAGTACATTTCTAACCTAGTGATTAGAAATGTTTCCTGAAAGGTTGAACTTTAGAACCAGGCTGGATTTAAGAGGCAAAAGGACCTTCTTGCTGTAATAGCCAGAACATTCAAGGTGAGGTTGGCACCTACGCTTGTTCTTGCCAGTTGTAAGCTCATTTCTATGGTTTGGATTTGGAGTGGATTAAGGTGGTTTATACTGACAGGCCATCACACAGAGTGGTATCACTTCCCAAGTTAACCTGTTTGACATTCCCTTGGTTGTTTATACACCAACACACTCTTAAGACCAGTATGGCTCCATTTCTTGAGCACCACCTTGACTATTATGCATCTTTCACAAATACAGGGAAGCTGAACTAAAACACCCCTTTGCCTTTGCTGTTTCTGAGAGTCGCTGCAGCTGGTAAGTCTAATAGGAAGGCTGTGGGGATGGGAGTTACAGTCCTAAACTCTGGGGATGCTCAAATAAGCATGCTCCGAGCGAGACACTTCTACGCCTGGGTATAATGGGAAACTTCTCTTGAGTGCCCGTGAAGTTTGGACAGACAAAATTGTTTCAAATTGTGACCCACACAGGGCATCATTTGGGTAATTCATCAGTGCCTGTGGATTCAACATCGGGAAACATTTTGGGGTAGGAAACTAGCACCAAGTCTCTTTTTCCCTTCCTCTCAGCCAGCCGTCACGCTCGGTTAGATGTGTGGGGCACAGGTTGACAAGGTGGGGTGGGGGATATTACTGGGTGCACAGACCTGGTTTGGATTTCTGGAGAAATGGTGTAATTCGAGGGCTGGTTTTTTTCCTCTCGGTACTTCAGCTACCTCATGTGTCCAATGGTAATGATGATACTGGCTGCTGATTAAAATCAGCTATCTGAGAGCAACAGCTAACTGAGAGCACTGCTGTTCCGACCGAGCCGTGTAGTGCTGTCTGCTTCTGTGTGCGTGTGCCAGAATAAGCAAGCCTTGGTGGCTGAACCGTTCTTCAAGACACACTTGATGCTATCAACCTGCCGTTTAGGGCAGGTTACAAAGAGGTCAGTGTCATCATTATCTTCCAGATTCTATGATCTTTTTCCATCTGGCCTCAGACCTGGATATAGCATGGATTTCTTGCGTTGATGACTTCCTGACACCAGTCGAAGGTCGGTTATCCGTGATGATTTCATCACAGCTGTCAGCAGAGTTAAGTAATTTGCTATTAAGGAGAACATCCTCCTCAAGAACAAAAAGCAGTGGAAGAGATTATCTTCGTGTTCTTCACCCCATACTATAAAGAAGAAAGGGAGGACTCAAAGGAAAAACCACTGGCAAGCTAAAGATTTCAGGGTTTCATCATGTTGGGACAGTAACATTAGGAAATAGGAACAAAACCGGTCCTGTTTGGCACGTGGGTGGAAGAACTGATTGAGGAGAGTACAACACTGTGGGCTGCAGCCTCCTCAGAAAGTCTGTTTACACAGCTCTGTTTTCCATTATCCTTTGAACTTCAAATAGGAAATCCGGTTGGTCTCCCAGTTCTGATGAAAACCGAAATTTTGGATGAAATGCAGTTTTCTCAAATTTCTTCGCCAAAAGTTGAAGGTGAGGATCGTGCCAAGAGGAGAGCAGGGAGAATGCAGAAGCAGGGGTTGATGACTCTGAGGATTACTCTGACTGTTGCTTCCATACCTCCAGATGATAAAGCATAGCTTTCAGCCCCTTCACTGGACTCACTGTGGTAGCCTTTACACCCCTGCACACATTCCTCTGTTTTCCTCAGGCCTCTGCCACTCCTAGGCTGGGACGCTGCAGCAAACTCACTTTTCGGCTGCTATTCTTGGCCATTGTGAAATGAGAGGCAGGTGCTGGGGATCCCTGCTGGGGGCAGCAACCCGCAAGGTACCCGTGTGTCGGATGTGAGATGCTGCACGCCACCCCAGCCTCTGCGTGCTTTCCTACGTCCTTCTGGGGATTTACTTCCAGATGGTGAAGTTGGAGGACTTGAGCCAAAGCAAGGGTACTTGCTCTGGAGAGATCTTGTGCTGGCTTAATTGTTGCATGATTTGATTTAAATGTATGATTTTTTTTTTTTTCTGCCTTGTACGGCTTACAAATCAAACCAATTGCTCATAAACAAATGGGAAAAATAGGTTTGTCGGGGGCTTGAGGAGGCCCCATTCTTTAGCTCCAGGGCAGCACCAGCTAGAACTATACCAGTTTACTCCAACTGTTTCCAAAGGTCTCTAATGAGGAAGGTTGCATAATAACCCACAGCTACATACAGTGCTTTACTAACTTTACTTATTAGAAAGCTTCTGCCATCTAAAGCATAACTTTAGATTGTTTCTTTTGATCTACCACAGACTCACAGAACAGTTTTTTTTCTCCCTTCTGTGCTATGGCTTCTTTTTCCCCATGGAACTGAGGACTCTTAGAATAAACAACCCAGTTCATGACATCTGCTGTCCTCTCTGGGTGGATCTATATCCATACCATTTGTTCTCTGACCAGATGCACAGAGGTCACAAAGCAAATGCAACAGTCTGCTCTTTGGAGACCTTATGCACATGCCACATTTTGCTAGACTTTCCCCACGTTTGGATGTTTGATATACAAGCAGCTGTAATATCTGCCTTTATAATACTTCAAATAACTAGTATGAATTAACTTGGCTTTCCCCCCAGTAACAAACATCAGTTTTATTCCCTCAGCATGAGAGGGACTGTATAAATTCCACTGAAATCAATGGAACAGGCTCATTACTTCTAGTAGAGCTTTATAGAGGAGGTTGTTTCCTTAAAACTTCTGACTTCAGTATGTTTAAGTCTGTGAGCTACTGGCACAAACATCTCTTCTGACTTCCACTGTTGCTGAGGCACCGCAGAAGATAAGAATCTAATGCATTTTTAGAGGTCTATTAGAAGATGCTCCCTGGAGCTATGGTTGCCATTCAGCTTCTTTCTGCATTCGTGTGTGGTCTTCAGGAGCAGTTTTCATGTGGGTTATTGCAATCTGCACACAACAATGGCATGGATTATCGTGCCGAAATCTACATCTGAGAAAATAGTTACAATTGCCTCTCCAGATGTACAAGAGATGAAAGACAAGGTGCTTTTGATGACCAGCGCCAGCTGACGACCTAAAAGCAGTCAAGATCTAACCTTGATAAAAGCACAACTTTGGGAGAGAAACGAAACGTGGGAGCCGGCACTGCCTTGCCACGGTTCTGAGCACACAAGAGAACTCAGCACGAGCGCTGTTGCCATCCCCTTCAATTTGGAGATGAAGATGTGGGACTACATTTTCATTTTCAATACTCAACATATGAGCTTGGAAAGAACTTGATCATTGACTAACAAATGGTCCAAACAAATTGTAGGTCAAGAGACACCCACTTCACACCATGCCAGTATTTACCAAGGAGCCTACCTTCTTAGGGCTGGCTTGAAACCTAGATTTTCTTGGGTATACCATCTGTATAGTTGTAGTTACCATCTTGGGTATAGTAATTTCCCACCCCCCTACCCCCCCTTTCTAATTTAAGCTTCTTATTACTTGGCAAGAGAGTTTTAGCTTTTTCTTTAGAAGGCCACTATTAATCCTGTTGTGAGGATCAAGCGATGGGCTCTAGTTTGTGCTTCCACACAACTGAGGCCATTTCAGAGCTCCTTCTTATCTCATTACATCCTTGCTCACGTAGAATGCCGTTTTTATCTATAACCATTTAAAATGTCTTTCCATTTAAGCATAAATGGACAGTATATTGGGTCTTTATGTATTTTGTGGCAAGAAATATTTAGTTAGAGAGCTACTAGAGAAAAAAGCTTATAACAGGGAGACAGGCATTTGCCTTTCTGTGGAAACTCCCTTTGGTGTTTCAGGGAAACTGGAAACCAGTAAAAAGTCTGGATTTTGTGAACAGGATGTTTGTTTAAAAACATAACTCTAACATGAAGGCTTTTCCCTTTAACCAAATTACAAGATTGGATAAAAATTTGGGATTGCTATGCTGAGAAAGGGTTGGGATCCCAGAACAAGCTGGCATTCCTGCTTTGCTTTAATTTCCAATAATTCAAAGCACATTCTTTCTCCTGTTTAAATTTTCCTCTTTATGGCGAGATGCAACATGAAGAGACAGAAAATTTGCTGCCGCCAAGCTAAAAAAGAGGGGTGTGTGGAAACTGGCAGACTGTGTTTTAACTCTCGCTAAGACTTTCAGACTCCCACAGCTGACACTTGGAAGAGTGGTATTTGAGCAGTCCTGAAGGGAACCGCAACACTCCTCTCTCTGTCCTTCCTTTTCAAAGATTTTCAAAGCTTTGAAAACAGTTGGTTGTTCTTCGTTCTGGCAGCTCGCCATTTGCTGCCGGCTCACATCAGTTCATAGTCTTCAGAGGTATCCAGTGGCCCACGTGGATTTGAGAGTTTGAAGCTCTAATGAAAGACCTTTGATATTTGGGGATATTTAAGAGACATACAGAAATGGATGAGTTAAAAGAGCTGCTGTCAGTTCCCGCAAAACCTTCTTCGTATTCTCAGTCACGAGATACTGTTTCACTAATTGATTATTGTCTGTCCGTAACGGAGTCATGCTCTTAGTGCACAAAGAAGCAGTGTGGATGAAAAGCTCACCATTGTAAAGTACACACTCAATTGGATTTAGAAAGCTGGGAACTATAGACAAATCCGAGATACGGGAGTACTTTGAATGAAACTCATAAATCATAGCTGAGACCTTTTTCAGCTTAAGTAAACATCTTTACTATGGATGGTGGAGATTAATGGAGGCATTATAAATGCCTCTCTTTGCTCTTCCTTGAAAGGGTGGCAGGTGAGCTCTCCTTAAAAGGATCAGGTGACTTTTCGTTATTTAAATCCACACCTCCAGCAACGAGGACCTGACCCCGCAAGTCCTGCAGAACCGCTCCTAGCTGGCGAGGCTATGAGAAGTGTTTGCCAGGCTAGTCCTTCAGCCAGAAGTCTAAGAGCTGCGGTGGTCCTGAGCTCAGGAATGAGGGGAAGGGATGAACGCCTTGCATTGTGCTGGTCCAGTTCCCCTCAGCTTATGTACATCCTTGTAGGTGAAGTGTGATTGCGCAGCACAGTCACTGCTTTTCTTGCCAATGCAAACTTTCACTCCCTCTTCCATCCCTCTCCCTCAAAACACGTCAGGGAGAGAACAGGGTTGGGGGCAAAACAAGGATGATGGGTATTAAGCTCTGACACATACAACTGGTTTTGCTCAGAAGAAACTGCAACGCAGTCTGCGCTGGGTAGCATTGCTCCTGTACAGCCTTTTGGGGTAATGAACAGCTGCTTCTCCTTTAAAACAAGGCTGGGGCCGGGGCAGGGAGGTTGGGAGAAGAGAGGAGACAGCTATCAGGACACTAGAGGTCTAATGCAGTCATTCAAGCAAAAGTGCATGCTACTGTTGAAGGAATATAAGGACACTTTATTTTTCGTTTGTTAGCAATTTGAGGGTCAGCCAGCTTGACTATGAGAAAATGAGCAAATGAATTTACTGTGGGAAAGGTGGGGGACAATGATGAATGGCAAAGTTTATTTGCTCATTACACTCCCCAGCAAACAACTCTTCCTAACAGCCTCATCTAGCTCACAAAAGCTTGTGTGTAATTGATGTGTAATAAATCAGAAGCATGCCTCAGCTCCCCAAACTAAAATGATCTTAAAAGTTTATGATGGGTATTAATGATTTAGCTAATGTTCTGAAAAGTTAGCTGCACCTGACATTAGAACTAAAGATGAGATGGGCAGAAATTAAAAAAATATCCTGGAGTACCTGCAGTTAACCTTTAAAAAAGCACACGGAGGACTAAAGCAAATCAGGTGAGCACTAGAAACTGGGTATGTGTTCCTATATTGTTGTGCATCAACTCTGCAGCGTGCCACCTCCTTCAGAGGAACTATGACATGAAGCTGATTAGAGTCTATATTCAGGGTGCTGGTGCCTCCCAGACCATCCTTTTTCCTACCTTCTCCCTTTGGCACTGTTAAGGTCCTTCCACTGACTGGTCCCAGCAAAACCATGCTGCTCTCTTCACACCTGGCACGTGGGCCTGGGGCAGGCGTGCAACACAAGGCGTGTGTCAGCACTGCCCCGCAGGACCCCAGTCCTGTCCTGGAAACCCATGGGGATCCCAGCAGCTCCTGACCTCCCTCTGCCTGAGCTCCTTGTTCCCAGAGCCGTGGAGACAGGGATGTCTTCAGAGCTGTCAGAAGCTTATGACAGATGACCTGTATGATCAGGATACCGGCTGTTACTCTATATTAAATATTTGTTTGCTCTTTTTCCTCCTTCCCACCTGCTCATACATAACAATATAATCAGGCTAAGTACAAAGTCTTAGCCTATGCTTTAGTTTCTCTGCCTTCATTGAAAAAATTCAATATCTTAAAAACAGCTGCTACTACTTAATGATCTTTTGGTAACTAAGGCTGATTTCTTTTGTTATGCTCTCTGAAGATTAAATTTTGTTCTGGACTCTGTTGCCTGAAGGAGGCTATTGTAAAACAAGATACTCAGAAATCAGCAAAAAGATGTTAAAGCTAGAACAGAAAAAGCTAAAACACTTTAACTCTAGTGATGCTGCTGCCAGTAACTTTGAGAAAAATTCCTGAGATTAGGTATTGTGGGCTGATGGCTGAGGAACTACTTTATAACAAAAGCCTTGCAAAAGAATAAAACTTCCATGGTATAAGCTTCTTTGATGTTAGGTTTTAAATCCTGATTTGATCAAACATGCAAATAACTAGAGTAAGCATTGCTAATGCTTTAGATTGAGAAGAGAGAAATACAAAACTCAAAGATTTGCAGTCCCTTTTACAAGAGACACATTGGGGAGAGCCTGCATCTACTGAATACTGAAAAGCTCGTTTGGGATTTTAAAGGAAATTGCTACAGAAGATTAAAATATGCGGTCAGCAGTAATAACTTTCCTTGTGTTTGTTGTCTCAGATTCTATTTGTGTTGGAGGAAAGATCGGTGTACTTCAGATAGCAGCAAGGAAGAGAGAGAGAGGTTCTGAGAGAGATTTTCCATGGCAAGGTTAACAAGAGGAAGTGGACGGGGATGGGGGAATGTTCTCCAAGGAGCTGCAGGAAGTTGAAACTGGAGGAAAGCAGCACAGCACCTATAGACTAAAGCTAAAGACTTTGATAAGTACAAACACTGACAGTAGTTTTTGGAGATGAAATTACTGCTGTGAGGATTGCCAACTGGTCTGGACTTCGAGTCTCCCCTTGTTGGGATGCTCCTGCTGTATCCATTGGGGTTAGCCTGTCCCCAGGGACTGGCACACAGTGACCTTCATTGGGTGTTTATTACAGAAGGCTTCCCCCTTGCTCAGGTCAGCTAGGAACCTACTGCATAGTTTGTGGAACTAAAAGTTATCCCTATTTTTATTGGTTATAAAAAGCTGTGTTTAAAAAAAACAACAAAAGGATTTATACAGAACACCTGTGTGTGCAAAGGAGTCAGAGGACTGCAATGAAATTCTGGCTGAAGTGATTGCAGCATTTTATCTGTGCTCCGTCTGTTGCTTAGAATTATAATAGAGATTCAAGGGCCCAAAAAGGCAGGAGAATGAAGCTAATTCCTCTAGATATGGCTGATGAGAAAATCCTTCCTTCTTAATTGAAAGTTTAAGCTCTTGCTTTGCAACTGTGGCATTTGTTTCAAAGTAACTGAAAAAACTTTGATTTAAACAGGAACTTGCTCACGTGGCCCTCTGTATCTCCCAGAGCACAGCAACTCTGTGTGTTTCCCTCATCCTGCTGACCTGCCCTGAAATCCTCTCTTCCGATCTAGCCTGCTACCAGGAGACATGCTCATTTGACCCAAGATACCAGCTGCAGGATTTATGAAGCCATTTCTTTGAGGCAAACTGTCTCTGGGGAGCCTTTCTACTCCCCGCAGCGAGCGGTGCGTTACTGAATGATATCGGAGCTTGCATGTGACACCACTTGGCCTTCATTTTACCTTCCAGCTAAAAGAGGGTATCAGCCTTCACCTGTTATTTTGCTCATACAGATCACCACTGCATATACAAATTCACAGGAAATTCCAGTAAACAATACCTAACAATGTGCAAAATTTAGGAACCGCATCTTGTAAGCACTTTAATGACTCGCTGTTACCTCTTTCTGTTAAAGGTACAGATCCATATTCATAATATACACACCTAGATTAATTAAAGCAAGTACTGCCAACATTATCTTTTAAGAGCATTTCACACATGAAGACAGTAACTAGTGCACGTGTTCTGCTGAACAGTAACTCTCCTTGAAGGATTCAGGGTGACCGGGCTGCCACCCCATCCCAGACTGACCTGGCACCTTTTCCATCCCTGGGGAATGCACCTTGCAAAATGCTATTCCCACCTCTGGCTCCCCTTCGGGCACATGGCAGCCACTGTGTCTCTATCTATGGATGGTTCTTCAGTTGAACACTTAGGACCTAACACGGGAAGTGGGAGGCTGTGCTTCTGCCTGTGGAAATCACAGCTCGTGTGTGTGTAAAACAGTGGCCACGGGCCATGCACTGTCTACAGCCTGGCACAGCAAAGTGTAAAAGACACAGTACAGGATATAGGGTGAGTTTTTTTCTGGGATAAACTATTCACAGATATTGTAAAAGAAATAGATATACTTTTAAGTTTTAGATTAACTTGTTTGACTTGAGATTTAGTAGGTTTTCAATAAGCAGACTGGAAAGAGAAATAGCCATAACATCTGTTGTTGAATTTGTACTCATTTTTGGTCATATTTAGGTTTAGTTTTAGCTACAACTACTTAAATAAGTGCAAAGTGATTTGTTATTTTATGTATATGTTCATTTCCATGTACTATACATGGAAAAGAGGGCCGTAAACTTGGACCCATTGCAACGGAAAGGAAAACTGGTATTGACTAGAACAGAGCAGACTTTATGCTGAAACATCAGATTCTAGTAACTTAGAGGTGTCACCTTCAATAACAGGAAAAGTAGTCAGTCATGGTATTTTTTATACTGGTCACGCCCCAGTAACTCCCATAGTGCTCTTCTTTTGTAATACCGAGTCTTTCACTGCTTGACAATGTTTATTTGCATTCTTTGTATTTTTTTGCTTGAAGGGAAACTCTTCTGTGAGTCTTTTTTAAAAAAAAGAACACAACAAACCCAACCACTTTAATTTTGAAGTCTAGTTTCTGTATTTCCTGTCTTCTCATAGGGGGGAAAATAGATTTATGATATCTGAATGAAGAAAAGAAGACAGATAATATTAAGTACCTGACACCTCCAAAGATCAAAGATCATCAGCTTTTTGTTTCAGTGTTATAGTTAGAAAAGTGCATTTGGCAAAGTTATGCTGTCAAATAGATCATCTGCTGGGAAGACTTACACAATTCTCGCACTTTTATTTTTTTCATCATGACACAAAACTTAGTTAAAGTCAAGTCATCAGATGACAAAGGAGAAACTGTGTTTCTTCACTTAAAATCTTTTGTGATCTTAAAATGCACAAAGCAGTTGCATTAGTTTCCTGCCCTGTACAATATTGATCCTGCGCATCTATTCCAAAATTCCACTCATGTGTCTTGCTGCATTTTTGCTCACGACAATTCAGCATCTGAGCATTTGAGTCCAAGTCCAGGGAAGTCAAAATGACACTGCAAGGTCTTAGATAAGAGGGATATTTCTAAAAGACACCCTATACCCAGAAAGGTGTGTGTTTTCATATCCCATATGACTTTGGTCCGTGGTCAGTATCTTTCTTAAAAGCAAGATTGCAAAATGCTTTACAGCTGGAAACTGAATCAGTAAGAGATGGGCAGAAATCTCTTTTTTTCCCTGGTTCCACAGTCCTCACAGTTGGTTGTTTTTATTGTTTTCATTTCAACATTAGTTGTATTTGAGAGCTGCTGAGGAAGGAAGACAATCTAGGCAAATCTCATGCTTACACATTTTGTGCTACAAGAGTTCTTATATTTCTTTTTCTTTTATTCTTCCCAATCTTAAAACAGAGCTAAGATTTTTCTTGGCTGCCTTCAGCAGTAAAGGAAAGGGATTATTTCTTAGCTTTAAATGGCATTTTAGCAATCCAGAAAAACAAACCTCTGTCATAATGAATAGTAGAATCTTCACTTTGCAGTAGGTGATACAAGTAGTGTAGCAAGACTATTGTTTTTGCTAGGGTAAGCTCCAGTTCTGTAGCTCAGACATAAAAGAGGAATCTTTCTAGATTAGGAGAAGGAGTTACAGAGATTCATAATCCTTGTCGCAGTTGACCTTTACTCTCCTTGAGCTTATGGGTGTTTTCTCAAGTAGAAGTTCTTGTTCGTGCTGTGCGTGGAGGAGATAAGGACAGTATCACAGGGGGAGGTGGTAGTGTTTTCCTAAAAGGTAAATTACTGTTTAGGGCGGGAGGGAAAGAACAGAAAGAAACTTCTTGGAGGAAGATGTTTGCCTAGGGAAGGAGAAAATACATAGTATCACAGCTGAGATCAATTACACCTAAAAGATTGTAAGAAAAAGAAATGTGTGTGTGTGTGTTGTGTTTCCAAAGTTTATAGAAGGAACATGCATCCACCAAGGGTAGAATGGCAAAGGCCAGCATTCTGATTTGAAACTCCTGCTTTTTTAGAGAAAGAAAAGTTAGAATGAGGGTTTGTTGTTGGTTTTTTTTTTTTTGTATCATCATCTGATGAAATGTTTATTTAATAGAGAAGAAAAGAAAAATGCAAATACGGGAAATCTTCATGTGTCTGGGTTAAGAAAACCTTTCGAGTAACTAATGCATAGAATAAATCCTGTTTTAGGCAGGTAATGACTTGAAACTCCCTGCTGAAAACAAAGGTGGTTCACAATGATGCGTGACAGATGCAGAAGCAATGTGACTGTGAGATGGCACAGTTATTCCAGTTTCAGGGATGATGGGAGTTTATCTAAGGATAAAGGAGGGAGGGATTCCCTAAGCAAGGTCAGTGTGGTGGAGAGATCCATGGGGAGAGCAGCTGTCTGTACTTACTAACCTCTAATCCAGCAGGATGGCTTTGTTGTGCTGCTCCGACACAGAACAGGTCAGATTGAATGCCGATGAGGTACCCGCCATCTAGGAAGTCATTTTCTGTTTCACTGATTTTGGTTCTTGTTGTTTTGTTTTCCCCTCTCTTTGTATGTAAAACAAGCGTTCAAGGAGTTCCTGAACAGAGGTCACCCTGCTCCTCTGTAATAACGGCACTGTAAGCAATGCTGAAGGGCTCACCAGCACTTTCCAAAAAGCCCTGGTAGTACATAAATTCAGATCTTCACCAGATAGATAATTTTATGTGGTCTGCAGAAGAATAGGCCTTTGTCAGAATGAGATGATAGCTGACTTTGGTTGTGGGGGGAGGAGGGAGTTTTCTCCATTTCTGTGTATTTCTATTCAGCTGCTGCAGAAACATCCCCATCTGCTTTGAATCTACATTTTAATTCCAAACCCTAGCAAGAAATGAAGCAAACTGGCTTGTTCTGCCTGGCAAAATACACACATAGCAAGTTGCTGAGCTTAAAGCTGTTCTAAAACTCAGGAATGTAACAAACTTAAAAGTCAAGTTACCTGGCTTTGTGCTGTTGAACTGGACAACAATGATAATGAGAAAATGATACTCATCAGTCGGTCCTTTAAATGTTATCACTTGAATAATAGTAAGTGCTTTCTTTGCTATCTGTTCTGTCATGACAATTTGGTTTAAGGAAGTGACACTGTTAATAAGAAAACCCAAACCCATTTCATTTCTCTGTTGAAAGCAGGCAATGGAGCTTTGCCTGCTCTCCTGCATGATTAATGGGTAGTGAAACAGAGGGTGCAAATTAAATTGTTGATTACCCTCATTAATAACACCTATGTCTGAACTCAGTAGTAGGACATGATTTTTGCCACTAACAGTAGAATCTTGCATATTTATATACATATGAATGCTCAACAGCTTATTTTAGCTTTATGATCTGCACAGTTTGAGTTTTTGCTTGCCCTTCCTAGTGCAGGAAATTTTATCCCTAACTGTCAACAGGTGTCAGAAACAGAAGCAGCTGGAGCCAGAGCTGAACAGCATTTCTGTTCTGATCTGATAAACTTGCAAATAAACCACATGTAACTTCTGTTATGGACGCTCAGCAAGAGCTAATCATGATGCAGACCTTAAGTTAATTTCTGTGCCTGTTTCACAAGCTGTAACAGGGGATAGTGAGTGATACACAGACTAACTTGCAGGCTGATAAGAAGCAGAACTGCCTCTTAAATTGCTCCTGGCTGAAAGGAATCATAGAAATGCTAGTTATTTGCATCGCATTCTAGAGAAGAATATAATTTAAGGGATTTTTTTTTTGTGATGGAAAGAAAATGGACAAGTGAAACTGCTGAAGCAAAAGTAAGCTCTTGTGAGAAAAGACAGAAAAAGAGAAGAGGGTTTACTGTGAGCTGAAAGGGAAAAGAATTGAAAGATGCCCATTCAAATGCTTCATCTGCCTGCTAATTTTAATTAAGACTCCTCCTTTGTAACTATGCCACAGAGCCTGAGTCTTTTTAAAAAAAAAGTTGTCACTAGGCAGATTTCTGAGTCTCCTGATTGAATCATCATTTTAATCTCTACACTGCCACCCCCGTCTCTGGAGCAGAAGCTACTGGCTGCATTATCTGACAATTAACATACTGAGAAATGCTACTGCACTCCTCGGGGAGTTTCAGTGATGCAAAACACTGTTCTGCTGTCTGACAAGAACGCCAAAACCTTTAAAATATCCTGTGTATTAAAATATCCTGTTTCCTGAAGCCTTGATGCACACCTTGTTTTAACCAGGAAAAAGTATTCTTCCTGAACTTTTTCTGAAGCAAAAAATATTCCTCTCCTTAATTGCCCTCCCCCACCAATGTCCCCTCCAAGTTTGGAGAACTTGATAAGTACAGTGGTATTTGCAAAGAAATACTGGTCAGTGACATAAACTGCTGCCTGGGTTTGCATGTCTTTGCTCGGTGTCCTTGTCCTTTCTCAGATCCTTCCTTGTCTTACTGCTTCACGTCTCACCAGTCTTCCCTAACAGCTTCTGCCTGGTGGGGGTCCCAGCCTACTCTTCTGCACAGCCCCCCTCAATCCCATAGAAACCAAGCCAGGTTCATTGAACTGGGTCACTGGTCTCAGTTAGACACCACCCACTGTACCAGTCTCCTCTCCTAGCAACATGAAAGGATGTAAAAAAAGTGAACAATTCCTTCCTGCATGTTCTCCCTCTGCCACCTTTGTCAGGCAAAGCAAGGTCTGTCCACAGGGACAGGCTAATTGAGATGCTGTTTGGCAGCAAACTCTGTCCTTGCACAAATTTTCACAAAATGACTAATTAAAAACAAGCCTCTTGCCCTGCTTCCTTCCCTCGACAAGTTAACATAGGCACATTTTTCCTTTCATTATTTTATGGACAACAATAACGAACATGCTAAGGAAAGAGCACTTCAGGAACAGTTTTGTATGCAGCAAGTACTCAGGGTGGTTGTCCTTTCTTCTCTCACACACCCTAGTGGCTGCCTGCATTGCTGGGAAGGTACAAAGCAGGAGGAATTGCAAGAAGAGGGTGTGTGGGGAAAGGTGGGTTGTTACAGGCAACTTTTAATTATGAAAAAGGAAGAAATACACTTAAGCGTAAGAGTTCTGTTTCTGTTGTCCCAAAAGTACTTTGGGTATTCAATCTGAGAATAAACAGATTTTCTGTGAAGCCCAGCAGGTTAGGTCTTAGTGAGGAAACCCTTCAGGTTCTGCTGCTCAGCTGAGTGTCTGTCCTCCCACGGCCTTGCCTGGAAACCAGAAGGCACCAAGTAGGAGTGCCGAGTGCTGTGTTACTCCAGAAAGCAGACACAATGCCAAATGGGCAGAGCTCTTGATTACATCATAGCTAATCATGGTGTAATCACGGAAACATGCAAGGAATTGGAGTAACTTTAATTCAGGAAAAATAGCTAATCGGGTTGTGTAATGGGGAAAACCAGCAATAGCAGGAGAAGAACGCAATGGTGAGGCGATTGCTGCAAAGGAGGGAATGGAACGATTTCCATGTTGATCGGAGATTGTGAAGCAACAGGCTGGATTTTTATCTGGCTGTTGTACGTGACTAACACGAGCTCTGTGCGTACATGAAACGCTGAGGAACTGCTTTCACTGTTACTCCGCTGCGTGTGCATTCATTGTTGTCTAAGCTTGGGAATAATTGCTGTGAAACTTTCAAGCACGCAAGAGTTTTTCCTGTAGGCAGAGTGGACAAAACCCCAAGGGAGAAAAGAGTTGGCTCCTTGCGAGGACCTTGATCTCTAGACTTGGAGAGGAACAGCTTTGCTGTGCTGGAAAAAGCTGCATGTGCATCCACGTGCTTTGGAGACAGCCTCCTCGCTGGGCCTGGGCCAGCTGCCCGGTAGGAACATGCTGAGGAAGCAGCTCTGGGCTCCCTGCACAGCCGGGAGAGCACCCGTGAGGCACAGGGACACGGAGGGAAAGCCCTGTTTATTCCTGCTGAGGTGAGGAAGGGAGGACAGTGGGGCACAGGGCCCACCCTGCAGGTGGCTGGTGGACATTGTTCTTCCCAGAAACCGCTTGGGAAACCTTAAAACTTGAGTACTAGACTGAAGGAATGAGCAAAAGGAAGCTAAAACGTGCAATGACATTTAAGCACACAGACATGCAGATGGACACCTCCTGGAGTTAATGTATTTAGAAACTTCATGGAAATTACCGAGTACCTATCTGACTTTCTAGACATCTAAATGCCTCTGCAGAGACGGTCCTCGGGGCCTGTTTGACCAGAATTCAGGTATGCAGGTTTGGTGACCACAATACGCACAGATCAGATGTTTGCAAATGCAACTCTGCTGCCAGGTCCCCGAGCTCTGCTGTGGACTGCTGGGCTTTGGGTAGCCAGCCCCCCGAAACGCCTGTCCCTGGCATTCCATGGGCAGTCCTGTATGTAGTTTGTGGAACTGCCACTGACCTCCAGAAGATCCTGTCAATACGTGGACAGTCGCCAGAATCAGCCTTGTGAAGCTGAGGTCAAAGTGTTCTGCAGAAAAAGGTGCAGTAGCAGTTCTACCTTGAGCTGTGACCTCCCTTGCTAGGCAGGTAAATTAACTCGGTTACAAGGAAAAGCCAAACCCTGCAGGAAGTAAGGCTCATATTTCCATATGTAAAACCACTTTTCCCTTATGTTAATACCAAACCCTCAACACAAAAAGACAAAGTAGCTTGATTTACAGGCACAAAAAACTGTCTTCCTGTAAAACAGTTAACTATGTTTTTGTTCAGAGTAAAGAGAGGGCAGGAACTGAAAGCAGTGATCTTTACACGTTGGGGTTTTATTTATATAAACTATAAGAACACCTTGACAATCTTTGGGATACACAGAGCTATATATAGAAATGTGAGTAACTGTATTAGTGAGCGTGATGCTGTATGCAAGCCAGAATATTCCTGAGTGTTTTCACTCACGTGCTTTCCTTCTCCCCTCTAGCCTTGCAGAGGTTATTCTAAATCACTTTAGCATTATCTAACATACTTTTTTCTTGTCTTTTATGGTAGTTCTTTCTCTATGATTACTATGTAGTCTGAGACTTCCTCAAAACCTCCCAGTTTGTCTTCCAGGTTCTACTAAATAAATACCTTTATTGGGATCTTGTAAAGCTCTACCTCCATCCCACTGGAGCAGATTACTCCTCATTGATGGAGAAGTAAAAGAGCTATGACCTTAGAGTCAGTAGATCGATAACCCCAACAGGTCGATGATTCCTCCAGAATTGGTGTGTACCTGTTGTTATCCTGAATTATGTACAGAGCTTTTTAGACTTGAACACTAAGCTAAGAAGTAAGATCTTTCCAGTCCATGCAACCACACAAGGGGTTTCAGTATTGTTACTTGTATTTTGAGGTTGAAGAACACAATGCTGTGAACTAGTATATGTTACTCCTGAGCTGAAATGCAAATGCTAGATGAGGATGGAGTGGGAACTGTTCCTAATTTGGGACCCATGTCATGCTTTCCAAGCAGATAGCTCTGGGAGCAGCAAGCCTCAGGAAGCCTGAGAGTCCCATGGGTTTGCTTTTTTGGGCGACTGTGAGTTTCAGCAGAAGCTTTTCCCGTGGCTGGAACACGTATCAGGGCTCTCTCCCATGAGGGCTGTCTGGCATTTAATAACATGTGAAGTTATGCATTTGTTGTTCCCTCGCTTGGGATGTTTACAGAGTTTTTCTCCTTTACCCAGCTTCTGATCTTCACAACAGTTGGAGCACTAAATCTATCACACATGGCTGAAACCAGCCGGTTGACTCAGACTCTCTTTGTGGGGGATGGACAAGCACACATGCACGGTATCATCACATATTATTCATTTTGCTGGGAAACTACAACATATATTGTTCTAGTCACAAGAGCAGTAGCTTGTGGTAGTGAGCAGAATGGTCACTGGTAATAATGGGTAAAGGAAATCTGTTCAAACCAGAGAGCAGAAAGCTGTCAGACATAACCACCTTGACCACCAGGGACAGGTGGACACCAGGGAACACTATCTGTAAGAACTGGAAGTGGAGACAACAGAGAAGGGTAATTTTTAAACAAGCCTGGACAGTAGTTGACTCCTAGACCCTGCAAGGTCAGTGGAGATTATGTGAGGAGCTCCTCTGGAGGCAACTGGAACAGATTCATGGAAGACACTCACTATTTGGGATCACCAAGAGAGGTGAGAAGGTAAGAAGTAAAATCAAGCAAGCCTTTTTCAAGCAATAGACTTAGTGCAATTTGGGACTGGCTAGAGGACGGTACTTTGGATTGAAAGCTTTCTTGTCTTCAGCAGAGAGAAACTTGATAAAAGATGTTTTGGGGAAAGCAAATCAGAAGCTTCAGAAAGGGGCAGGGCAGGGAGGTGGTGCAGTTTAGAAAATTTCTGGTTTGTTTTAATGCATGTTAAGTCATGCAACTGCAGGGTAGGAATTCTGTGCCAGTCAACAGGTTTTCCCAAGAGAACAATTTCACACACATTAAAATGACACACGTGTGAAAGGCTGGAGAGTCTCAGAATCTAAAGGGACTGGAAGCTGGGACTGTGCTAGAGGAAGACTTCCTAATTTTTAATTTAGGAAGGGAACTGTTTCAAAAAACAAAGTTGCAGGTAGTTGCAAAGTTTGGTGGTGGCCACTGAAGAGGGAAGTTTGAAGGATGGGAAGGGAAGCAGGGTAGTGCAAAATGGGTGAGTGCTTTGGGAGCAAATGTGCTACTAAGAACGAAGTAAGGAGAATGCTTTGTGTATCCAGATATATATGTAGACCTTGGTTAGATTAGAGAAATCATATGTCTGGTGTTCTTTGGCCAAGGGAAAAAAAGCAGTGAGATAAAAGGAAGGATCTTAAAGGAGAGCAAGAACAGATGAGTGAGAATGTGAAATGGGGAAAGCTGGAGATGAAAAAAGAGGTTCTGGATACAGGGGAAGAAAAAGCTTATGAAAGCAAGTTTTGAAATAAAGCAGTGATGATTTTCAGCTTGTAGAAAGTGAACAGAGCAAGCAAGAGGTGAAACAAAGTTTATATAGCAAAGAATGGAGATGATGAAGAAATAAGACTTTCTGGATTTTTTTTTTCCTTTTAAAGCCATACCACTAACAAAATTGTGAGGTTTGGCTTTCTGTGAATGAAGATTGTTGCTCTTACCTACTTCTTGAGCTAGCATGGGGTAACCAAACGGTAATAGTGATGTGATGACAGAAAGGTCTCTAGTTGACTACACAGGCAAAAACACACGTGAGGATGAATTTACCAATCTACCTAGTTCGTAATAGCTGCTATGAACGTCCCATTCAAAACAATCAAATGGCTTATCCGATATCTTTCCTGTGACCCGTGGAACCGAATCTGTGTCACGGAGTAAGGTCACTACACTGTCAGCTGGGTGACAAACCTAGTTTGAGCATTGACTCAGGATTGCAGGCCATGGGCCTCGGGCCAAGGGATGTCGAGCGTGCCACAGAGGTGACGCGCGTACTCCCGGCGGAAGGCTTCCAGCCGATCGGCACGCCGCCACGCCGTCCCCGCGCCAATTCATGGAAAGGCAACCGGGCCCCCTCTGAAGGGAGCGACTCGTCGGGCTGTCCAGATGGATGTGGTGCTGTGCTGGCAGCAGGGAAAACCTGGCGGAGAGGAGGAAGGAAGCCTGTTGGGTAGTCGTTGGCTGTTCGTGACCAGCTTTCTAAGGAGACTGAATGCTTGCCGAAGATGCCCTGTCTGCTTTGGCCAAAAATATCTGGTAATTTTGCAAGAAATGGAGGAGATGAGGGCAGTTGTCACACTGCTGTAGATCAGGGCAGCCCCTCTAATGTCAGCGGAGCCGTACCAGTTGAGTTTTGGCTCAAGATCTGAATAATGGCATTACCACAAGGAAACTGTTATCTACACTGCTGTGGAACAGTACCATTCCAGATATTTCTGGTGTTAACACCAATGTAAGCCTGTCCCCTCCTGCACTACTGCTAAAATACGTTCGTGCTGAGAGTTTGTTTGGCACTTCTGTGTCGGTTTGAACAGTTAGCAACCTCGTTGCTGCAGTTTAATCCTCCAAACAATGCCATGACAACTGTACCACACGGTGCCTGCCAGGTTCAAGCAAGGACATAGTGGAGCGCACGTCAACAGTGGAGCTGCAAATGAGGTAATGTGTTATCAGCAGACAGGTCAGGGCTCTATGTATCAACTCTTGGAGCACAGAGTAACTAAAAATAACTTTCTATAGCAAGTACCCATTTCCCGAAGAAGGAAATGCTCTTGTTTAACACCTTCCACACCGAACAAAGTAGGAATGACTTATCACAGTTCCTGCATCCCTTGATATCCCAGTGGTCTAGCTGGATGACTGGCTCACGTGCTCTGCTTTCACCTCCAGAAGGTGACTAGGAGTCAAGAGTAATATAAAGACCTGAGCAATCCCAACAACATTCCCATCACCTGATGGTCACCATGGGTAATATTACAGTTATGCACCAGCCTCTCTCTCTCAGGAATCTGAGAGCAAGTACAGGACTGAACTACTCCTCGTGCCTTTTGAGGCACACATCATCAGATCAGGATCTAGACTACTAAATAAACTCACATGTCAACTTGCCACTTGGGTCTGAACTATGAGCAGAGAAGCCTTTGGCTTCTGTTATTAAGCCAGACTTTATACATGTACACAGACACCAGAGATATTTCTGCAAGCAAATAATATTTCTATTCTTAATAAAATTAAAAATCACTATTAATTTGTAGCTTGTAGTGTGTCCCAAGAGGTTTATTCTATCCACTAAACTGTAGTGGATGTTTTGGACCTTGCCATGTGTGAAGAGGTCTACAGTGTGAGTCTGTTCACCCTGGTGCTGTGGAGCAGTAGCAGTTCAAGTCAAGGGGAGAACTGAGTAAGGTTCAGCTTCTCATGAACACTGGGCAAAAAAACTTTCAAATTTAGTTCCTCTAGATGTATTTATGCATCCTCACAAAAAAGGTTTTCCTTATTTCTTTGGCAGCACGTTTCCCTACTTTGTCCAACAGCTCTGATGCTTTCACTACTGGACAGGCAATTTCTATTCCCCCTGCCCTCCTAATTATTGCTTTTCCAGATGTTTATATTAGTAAGTCATGGAGTATGCTAATCCTGTCTACTGAAAGTAGCAGATTTACAGTTGTCCCACTACTGGCCAATGCAATCTTCTCCTGAAGAACCCGCAATAGAGGGCAAAAATCTCAATATATAAATAAAGCAAGCTTCAAACACTACTTGCATTAATAGAAGGGGAAGGATCCTCTTCAACAAAAAAGAAAAAGCATTTTGAAAAGGCGCGTACTGATAGATACACCAGAAACAAGTCTTCTCTGAAGCAAATAATCCATGGCACATCTCCTAGTGACCAAAACCACAAGTGTTTTATTAACACACATAAGCAACGAGCTTTAAGCATGGCCATTGGATAGAACAGGCCAAAACTCCTCTGAGTTTGCATCAGTTGACTCAAGACCGGGCTTTTTTTTTTTTTTTCCCTGACTACAGAGAGTGCAGAGAGTATAAAAAGGACAATTAAGCACCACTGCTGAGCATGTCTCTTCTTCCCATGTTGCACACCCTGGCAACAAATCAATTTTGTCTTTTGCTGTGAGACTTTCTTTCTCTCCGCTGGCTCAAAATTACTCTCCCAGAATCCTCTAGAGCAACTTTTTTTCCTTTCTACAGTTCATCCTGCCAGTTGCCACTTTAGTAAATAGCATATAGCAAGCAATAACTTTATTTTTTTCCATTCCCTCTAAAGGTTAACTATAGGTGAACGTTTTATTCTTTATAACAAGTAATTGACATGCATGAGCCAACTTTCTGTTCAGAACATAATTTGTATTCTTGAGAGATCTGTGCATATTCTTGTTCATATTGCTTCTTCCCTGAAGGGATCTGGGAGGGGGAGGAGAGGGAGAAGCTTTTAAAGTTTGGCTCACAAAAGTTACAGAGAAAGATCTAGGCTTTCAGCTCCATCAGATAAATGGTAATGTAACTGCACAATGTACAGTACTGTGGCACGTACTGATAGGAAAAGAACAGAGTAAATAATGGGGAGGGAGAAGGGAAGTCAGCAGGCAGAGAGAAGAGAATGCTCAGCATCCAGGCAAGCTTGCTGCTAAAATATAAATTGGCCGAAACTTTGATCCCAAAGGCTGGTGGGCTTACCTCCCTCATTACAGACACAATTCAGGTGGGGTTTTAATGGGAGCTTTCTAATGAAAAGTCAACGCAGTTCTTCATATCCTTACACTTGGGCAGCATTTGCTTCATTAAAGTTAGTGATTCAATCCCAAGATCACTGAAATCAGATTTGTTTCAGTCACTTCAGTGGGTTTAGGATTAAGTTTGGGAAAGCACCATTTTTATGGGAGTGCAGTGGGGGTGTTTAAAGAGTGTGCTTTGCTTTTTTTTTTTTTTTAATAAATCAAGAGTCTTCTCATGTGGTTACATCTTCTTGCAAGAAGGTCTTTTCAGAGCTTAAGTGTATAAAAAGAGTGTCAGCACATGTGCAATGCCTGTAATTTAGAACATAGCTCGCGGGTTGTGGTCTCCTCGGTCAGGCTGGGAGGTGTGGTGGGTACAGCTGCATACTCTTTGCAATGCCATAATCTGTCAGCTGCCACTTTAGGCCTTTAATTTTACCACAAGACAGTGAATTTTTCAACCCACGTACGTATAATTTTTTCAAGATTAAACAAATGTAAGACCTTCTTTATCAAACACAGAACATACTGCATAGCATAGTGAAATCACATTTAAAAACTTGATGTTCACACTTTCACCTACGAGGGTAGGTCCTACCTCTCAGAAGTGACCTCCTTAGGTCATAGCATTCAAATTTGTGGTTTCAGAAGAGTGAACAGTGTGTTTTTACTCAAGAAAATACAATTTACAGACAGAACTGGAACAGGATTATATATTGCATGTTATGGTTGGTGGAGAATCTCCACGCTGCTTAGGTTACAGTATCCTCTTGTAGCGTGACTTGCAGCTGCCCACTGCACCCACTAACAAGCATTCTCCATAGACAGATCCCAGTTGTCCCGTAAAAAAAACCCAAAAAACTCTAAATACTAAGTGACTAAGAGAACTTACACAGACACAGCCACCTATCTTGTACAATGAAAGCCCAAAAGAGCACCACGAGGTTATTCTTTCCACTCACACTTTATTTCAAACAGGTGTGCAAAGGGAACATATCAGAGAGATTTAAATAGAAGGTTAAGCAGACTGTGAATTTCCATCTACGCTTGGTCTAATTAAAGCTATGAACATACTTGAGACTGAGAATTTTGTTTAGAGTAATCCCTTTATCAAAACTGTCATATGCCAGGAAATGTTAGAAGCAAGAGTTTCTTATTCCCCATGTTCTTGAGCTACTGTGTCTGCCATTTAAATATCAACATTTCTCAACAGCTTTCAGTTTAACCCACAGAGGTTTCCCACAGTAACTACTGGCTGACTTATGAGCCCCTTACTCATACCGGTGATTAGTTAATTCCACAAATAGCTCCACTGACTGCAATGGGATCACATTTAATTATGACTGCATCAACGTAAAAGATTTCCAGCCCTTTAGGACTAACGCAGATAGCTCTATGAGATAATGGCAGCAGCAGTGCTCCCGGGGGTTGGGAACATCACTCTCTTTTGCTGCTTCTGCCTGTGTGAAGGATAATAAGCCACTGCACCACAGAAAAGTGGCAAAATGTTACCACTGCAAGTTTTGCTAAGTCTGGGTTTCTTTTTTTCCATTGTTGCTCTCCTACAAAGAGCCCTCTTTCTCTTCTGACTCTTGCATTCTGCTCTAAAAGCAGTATTTTAAACTTTAGGGCGCAAGGATTTTCTCAACTTTACACTGTCTCACTTGGGGGGTCCTGAGTTTTGCACTTCTACCCAGTATTTGCGCTTACAAATAATTAACATATTTTACAGGAAAAATATTTATGTGCCATTTATGTACCACAGCAACGTCTTCAGGCCCTAGCTGAGCTAGGGACCTCCTTGTTAGGCACTGTAAGGATATACAGCATGCTTTTGAACCCCCCCACTGTTACCTGTTTCTCCCCAAAGACTGTATTGTGAGTTTCTTACACGGATGCAGTTAAAACTACATGTGATCTCACTGCAGTCAATGGCATTATTTGTGAGATGAACTAGTTATCACTTGGAAAAATGCTCATGTTGAGGTCTACAGTTAATGAAAGGAAAAGGGGAAAAACGCTTTTCAGTGCTGGGACTACAATCCTACATGGAGCAGCAGTCAAAAAGCTAGGAGAGGAAACAGGTGCTGACTCATCCAGCAAGCCCTCCTGAGACCAACAAATGGGTCCAGGGATACATCTACACACAGACCACAGGGTTACCCATTCTCCCAGGGCTCCTTTTGCTGGTGTCCCAGGGACAGGTTTCCCTGCTAAGCTTTTGCCTGCATGCTACAAAGCCTTCTTTTTTGGGAACAGCTATGTAATAACCTAAAATAGCCTGCCCCATCCATCCTGCGTGCAGCTGGGCAGAGTTCCTTCATAATATCTGTCATGCCTAAAAATATTCCTGTTATGAAAATAGAGACACAGATACTATGTCTGTTTTTGTGTGCTGTGCCTGGGTGTTTAGGTATGTGTAGGTGCATGTGGGGTAAGTCTGAGGGTGAGCTTTTTCATCCATGGAGCATGAATGCTGTACTAAAGTTATGTAAAGCAGTGAGCTTCATGAATAGGGACTTGGTATTTGTTTCAGAGTATTTGTCTATAGCTCTCCTGCTGCACTATAAATACATCTCAACCAAAGTAGACAATATGTAAAGCAGGGGAGGGAATACCTCTGACTTCTAGACTTGCTGAACTTGCAAAGCTGTGGTCAGTGCTGCTCACAATACTACTTCACAGGGGTGAGAGAGAGAAAAATACAACCAGGAATGAGGCAGGCTAAGCCTTATGAGTGAGATGAGGTATAATATTTGAATGTTTCCAAGAGAAGAGCTAAAGGGCAATGCAAAGTAGGCAAGAGGTACTTTGGTGTGTAAAGGACGGTGGTGAGGACTATAGTGACAAAGCAGAAAGGTGGGAGGTTTTTTAGGTGGTTTTCTAGATGTGCTTTTCTTCCTCTGAAATTTTTAAGTCATAGAAAAAGCCTGTAGAGGAACCAGATATGATCATATAGAAACAGGAAAAGATGAAACAAATTAAGTCACGGGGCAGAGGAAAACCTTATTAGTTGAGTGTTTCTCACAGCTTTTTTCCCTTCTTTCTTTTTATTTAAATGATGATGTGTTCAACTTCATAAAAGAGGCAAACTCTGCAACTGGGCCTGCCCAGCTTAGGTGTTTTGAAGTGCAAAGGGAAGTAAAAAAAAAAATGCAAGCACAACCACCTGCTGAGTTTAGGAGAACAGAAAGAAACAAAAGAAAAGATGAAGCAAAGAAAAAGCCCAGGTTGTCTCTAGTTCCCTCTGAACCTAGTCCAGGTCAGCGCTGTTGCTAGTTGTAACACAAGATACAAGTTCCAGATTTTATAAAAGGATGGATATTTCTCACAAGTGCTATCTATACATCAAGTTACTCTTGCTTTGAAACTTTCTTTGTTTCATAGTTTCTACAGTTCTGTAAACCAATATCTCCAGGTACTCATCCTCTGTGACTGATGAAAACTACTTAATTCCCCGGAGGGAGAGGCACAGGCAGATGAGGCTGCACTTTCTTGTCCAGTTCTGCACAGGAGACCTGCAACCCTTCCAAAAAGACTGCCATTTACACCACTCCCACCCCAAATATCCTGATTTAGTGCAAACTCATATTCATATATATATAATTAACATTTTAAAAGGATTTCTAAGGTCTGTATCATAGCCTATAAAATTCTTTGGCACATGCAGAGGAATTTAGGTACTTTCAGGTTAAAACAGTTTCGGCAGAATAAAGAAAACCAGAAGCAGTAATAAAAAGCCCAAATCCCTGAAAGTACATGATGTGTCCTTCTCCATGCATTAGACTGCAACAAGTGTGTTGATAGGCAACATTAGATATGCAAGGATGAAGTAAACAAAAGGCCTGAGGATTGCAAAGTAAATATTTGGGTGTATTAGCTAACTGTTTGTGGGTGTTTTGGGCTTCTAAATTTGTTTGTATTAACGTTTGAGTCCAACTCACCTTCCAAAAAAAGATAACTGAAATGATCTGTCTGCTGCCCACAGTCCTCTCCTGCATCAATATTTTTGCTTATCTCTCTTCTCATGTTTCATGTCGTTTCAAGCAGCTCTTTAGCAAGCCACAAAAATGTTAGCTATCCAGTTAGGTTTAAGTGGACCCCAGCTGAAGTAAATACTCCATGCAGGCACACTATCTTTCTTTTCCATTTCTCAGTTAGTCCTCTTTGGGTCTGCTACATGTAGATCAAGAGTCTTTAAAATGTTTAGTGAGGAGCCCATGTATTACAGAAACTATTGCTTTCACAGTGCTGTGTTTCTATAGTAACCATCTTATTAAAGCACTGCAGCCATCTGCTTTAAATATTAACTTCACAAGACCATCAGGACTAGCTTAAAACAATATCACATGTTCATTAAATATTAAAACTAGAAACAAAAGCAGAGAACTACAGGAGAGTGCTTTTTCCTGTTCCTTCAATCTAATCTTTTTTAAAAAAAACCCCAACACTGGTCGCTCTTTTTAGATAATTTAACAGTTCGTGCCATTGCTTTAGAAAGAACTTTTAAAGTGACCATGCTGGCAGCATAAACTACAACTTTCTGAGTGTTGCAACAACAAACGAAGAGAATAGCTTCTTGGGGTAGGTGGTCACTTTGTATACGTTCCTCCCAGTAACAGATTCCTTGACCCTGCTTTCGTAGTAGTACTCTCAGACATACCGTGGCAAAGCCTTGAGAGGAGGAAGCACACAGGGAAACAGCCAGCAGCAGCTCAGAAGTGCCACACTGGAGCAAACAACTGGTTTTGTGGTAGTCTGCTAAAGGACAGATGCCTCAGAGAAAGGTATAAACACTCAGTAATGCATTCAGCCAGCCTCCAGTTTACAGCCAAAACCATGAGACTTAAAAGCCCATAGAGATGGTATCCTAAGGAGCAGGAGCCTGGATGCTGTCCTAATTCACAGAAATGCCTGCTATTTACAAAAAAACCTGTTGCATCAGCAACAGGTTGTGCCAGCAAGATCCTTAGATTAAGCACCCCCAAATCATATTTGTTTCCTTTCAGCAATTTGAAGTATGTTAATTGTTACTTCTTCAAATGCTCTCTCTCTTCAAACTGGGCTAGAGAGCAAAAGGTAAGCTCTGGAGAGCCCTCCTCTGCCTTTAACATATAGTATCTACCTCACCCTCCAATGTTATTTTCACTGGGCATAACTTCCTGCTCCCTTCTTCTCTGCCCATTTTGAGCCCCTGACCCAGCACAGGCTATTGTATTTGGAGGCAAAATACATGAAACGTCGTCACTCGCAAATTTCATCTGAAAATTTCATTGGAACAAATCTTTCCATGGCAAAACCACGCACCACCAGCACTGTAGCTCACAGAAACCTTCTTAAATGTATTGTGTTCCCTGAAACACAATTCTGCCTTCATCCACTGCAGCTTAACAAAACCATACGTATTACTAAGATCAACTACTGTATTGCATCTGGTTTTCCCAGTTCTCTTGACTGCCATATTGAGCAAGTGCCTGCACTAAGCTGTTCATGATACTGTCCAGATCTTCTGCGGGAGACAACTCCTTGCATTATGCATGGAATAGCAGCAGTGTGCCCAGGTAACACAGACACGGTCCTTGTCCAGGAAATTCACAGTCTAGTGCATCACCAGACCCTCACAAAAATGCACAGTTACTTATTTTAAGATTCCCCCAGTATGCATTTCCTCTTCCTTGACGAGCCCAACTTCTCTGTTTTCACACACTAGCTTTATTTCTGAAGTTCTTCTGGGGCTTCTCGTATTGGTAACCCAACGGCAATGTCTCAAAAGGCAGGAACAATCGTGAGCACGATCACTGAATGAGGAACAGCAGTTCCCGAGTTACAATGACTATCAAGCTGAACAGTTATGTCAATCCTTTTGAGAAAAAATGGCAATTTTTGCACAGGCTATAGTCCTGTTTGTGTGGCTTTGTCAGACATTAAGTTACCTTTCTTCTCAGCGTTGGCAAGGCCTCAGATGGAATGCTTTATCCTTCCAAAAAGAAAAAAGTTTATCAAAACAAGACAACTTGGAAGAATGGAGAATCTTCAGTAGCAGAGGTCTTCTAGAGCAGATTATCCAAGTATTTGTCAAAAAGTGACAGTTATGATTTATCTGGCTTGGGAGAAGAAGATGGATTATATTGTCTCTTCTATGGCTATTTTAGGCAACTTTTAGGAACAACTTATCTGTCTTTCTCACTGCTGTGCACTTGTACAGGGAAGCTCCATTTAGTATACCCTGAAGAGAATCTTCCTGGATGAGGGTGCAAGCAAATTTGTAGCCATAAGCGGCTCACAAAGGGAAGACACTGCCCACTCTTCCCCCCAAAATTAAACAAACCCCAGTTTTCCAGATCAAAACTTTACTCCAGAGTATGGAGCTTCATGGTATTTGCCATGCTCAAGACACCCATTCTCTCCAAGCTCACAGACCTACAGCAAGGAAAAACAATTAGATTTTAAAAAAAACCCACAACGTGCCAGGATAGTGGGACTTGAGTAGAAGAGAAGGCCTAATTTTGCTGCTTCTGGTGTATCTCTATTGAATTCATAAATCAGAGTTTCTGCTGGTTGTCTGTTACAGAATAAAAGCTGTTCTCTTTGGTTGATGTGCAATTTGGCTTCTAGAAACGGGGGTTTCATCATATTTTGAAGCTTTGGAGGTTGGCCCTGACCAAAGGCAGTCTGGTGGGCAAAGCATAGTAGTGTTTCTTGTAGTACTGAGAGATGTGGTAAGAAACATCAGCACCTCACTGATTTAATCCTGTGAACATGAAGAAGAGCCATTGCTGGCAGGGCTCAGTGAACTTTTATCTTTTTTAAACGTACTCTATAACATGGGGTTTTCTTGCTATCCTAAGAACACCTCTGGGCATTTTTCCCCATACATTCCCCAGCACTGTAAAAATCTAAAATACTCCTTGTTCCTTTCACTGTTTCTGTTCTCTTTTGCCACACACTGCAGTTGTCGTGCCTCTCAAATTAACAGGACTTGCTTTTGTTTAAGTAGGGTGATGGAAAGCATTTTCTGCCTGTGGTTTTTGCTGAGCAGATATTCTGCAGGCCTGTTGCATGTTCCCTGCCTCTGAGTGCTGTGGGCAGTTGTTAACGTAACAATGTATTGTCCAGCAGGTGTTTTGTATGTTTTCTCCTCTGTGCACAAAAAGAATAAGCAGTTGGTCTGTTAAGGAACTGTGTTCTGCTGAGAAAGCAGTGAGTAAGAGAGACAGAGGAACAACATAGTCCCTGTCTGTCTGCTCCCTGGAGTCCTCCCGCTGCCCTATTCATGGGGTTGCAAATTTTGGTAGCACAATTCAGATCCCATCCAAGATCCCCAGCTCCAAGAATCATCAGTGAAAAATCCCTCAGGAAATCCAACAGGCACTGTTACGTCTCTTCTCCATCTTTTGAAAATGCTTTTCTAGTAGATTGGCTTTTGGTGGGGGCGGGGGAGAGAAGGGGATTGGCAGATAATTATAAATTGGTGAATAATATCTTGCTCTCTCAGACACATGTGTGGCAGAGAAAACTACAGTTGGCGATAGTTGTTTATTAGGCCAAGGGGTTCTTTTCCCCAAACTATGCACTGGCATGATTATTGATCAGCATATGTTCTAAGTATAAGAAAAATCAAAAGTCCCAAGTCTGTTCTCTGGTAGTTAGGTAAAACTCTTCATTAAGAATTGCACCCATGCCTCCGAAGACATAATTAAACTTTAGGTGTGCCTTTCGCTGAACTTGTTAAACAAGATTTCCATTACTTTTTTACCTAGAGGACAAACCCATGACAGAGTCTGTATTTATTTTGAGATATTCATCTAAACTGACACAATGGTGGTATTCACCCTGTGGCATACAATGGTAATCTTAGACTGCTCGCTTCCATCCTGCCCTCAACTAAAAGCATTGCATAAAATAATCTCCATCATAAGCAGCATTTCTTTTCTTATATTCTCTTCATTGGGTGACTAAAAGAAGCTCTTTGTATAATGTAAGAAAATATCACAAATGGTAACAATAAGAAGACTCTCTGAGTCAAAGATGCATCGACACATCGTTTGTGTATCTGTATAGATCTTACACTGCTTAAGTTAAATGTACTGGTAAAGCCCAAAGACATCATAAATACTAATAAAACAGTCTCTGTAAACCTCAGTACTTTCTGATTCAGAACACTTTGAAAGCACTTCAGCTTTATACATTTAGAGAAGATTTTATAGTACGGCTCTCTTTCTCTGAGTCTGCCCATCCTTGTACAGTTTCACAGTAAGGTAGATTTGCTTTCCTCAGGCAGGAGAAATGCTACAAACAGCAGCAGTGACCTATTTTCAGTACTTCCATTCTTATTTCTAGGTCTATTACATACAGTGTAATGAACACTGTTAATGAACGTTCAGCAGTGAAAAGACATCAATAACCGACACAAGCACATTTGCACTCATTCTGAATGCAACATTAAAAATCAGCCAGGAGACTGGACAAAACCAGCAATGGACCTGCAGAACATGTCACCTGCTCAGGTTAGAGCTATCAAAGCAGTGATGGGCCAGGGGCTGACCTGCAGAGCACTTCACCTGCTCAGGTTAGAGCTATCCGACCACATGAAATGAGTCAAGTGACCAGACACACGTTGGCCTCTCTTATTTTGTTTACACAGTAAAAGAAACTCTGCAGGAGCTTTAACGACTCTAACGTAGAGCTGCCACGGGTATGGATGGAAAAGGTGAAGACTATGGACTTAAAAAAGTTTTATTCAGTAATGGGATTCAATCGCATTAGGGAAGAGGCATGGAGAAGCTCATGGTGTAGCTTTCCTAAGGCCTTTGTCATTATGATATGTCAGTGTTTACAAACACTGAGATGTATCATAGTAACTAATATAAAATAGAACTACCATCTTTCTACCATCTCATCTGCTTCTGGAAGGTCAATCTTTCTATTTGGGAGGGCAAAAAAAAGTATCCTTCACCATTTAGTAGGCTTCTGCAAATCAAATTCTTTGAATCCAAAAATAAAAACTGCAAGTGATTTATTAAAAAGCATGGCTTATTTTTGCTAGTTTAGCAAACTTTTTCAAGAAAGTTCTGTTAATCTTTGGCAACCAGTCACAGTTATATAGCCTTTTTTCCTCCACATACATGTATTTCTGAGAAAACTTCAAGAAGGCTAGAATCTGTCAAAAACTAATCACCTGACCACCTCCTTCCATTTTTACAAAAAAACTGATAACTTCTAGGAAGGAAACTGCTTTAGAGCAATCTGGCATACAATACAGACTTCTTTGAAGAACTTCAAGGGTAAGGAGGGAACACTTTGTTTTAAAAAAAAAGTACACGTCTAATGTGTCCCAAAGTGATTTTTAAAAAATATATATCAAGATAGAATGTGGACATTTGACAGTTGAGCACACAATGCCTGGTTTGCTAAAGGGGCGTTTCAGCTATGCATTTTTTTCTGAAGGCCCCTGTCAAGAAAACAAGTCAGCCATACAGTGGTATTCCTATTTTGTAGATGGAGGTGTGTGGCATTTGGAACTACCAAGACACCTTTTCCCTAAATGGATGGTCACAACCTGCCTACAAAGCATTTATTACTGCCTGACTGCAAGTGTTAATAAAGGAATAAAAAAGGAACTGTCTATCAGGAACCACACGATCACGCAGTGTTCTTTTCTTTTAGACAAAGTAAGCCAGCTTTGCAGTTCCTTCCTGCTTTGAAAATTGTATGTATTTCTCAGTCAGTTGAACGCAGAAACAGAGTTACGGTGCCGAAGAACACAGTCACTTCTATCCCCGAGTTGCTGAATCACTTACCCGCCACTCCTCCTAGTTAATAGTAGCTATTTTTAGTTTACGGTGGAAAACTCTCTCATGGTGGCAATGATATTTTAGAACAGTTTGGGAACACAATCATCTGCCTCGACCGTCTGATGCGTTCTCCGAGCCTTGCCTTTGGTACGAGCGCCTCGCTGTTCCCTCCCGGCACCGGTGATCTAGGTCACCCTGGGCGGGCGGGATGCGGTACTCGCTGCCGCCGGCTTCTTTCATAAGTGCCCGTAAGAGTTGTGGGGTCATGTTTGTAAACACTGCTGCCATGTGCGCCTAAGCACGTGGTGAGACACCAGCGTGACCCGCAGTGCCGAGCAGAGAGGTAAACCTTGGCGCCGACCGCGCTGAAGCCACCCCGGCGCCAACGCTCCGGCTGGTGCCCGCGCCCCTCACAGCCCCATCGGGTTATTTGAAGGCCAAATGGGGGGTCTTTTTCCTATATGTGGTGCAGGTGGATGGACGGGCACTAGCGTTGATGGCCTCCAGGAAGGTTCTTTCTCTAAGCCATCAGTAAACGGCAGCGCAGAACCGTTCCGGAGAAAAATAAAACTCATTTCTGCCCTAAGTCGCTGAAACTGGAGCCAGTGTGGTCTCCTACAACACAATGCAAAAATCTCCTACAACACTATAGCTATTAAGAAAAAGAATTGTATAAGGGCACGTTGCCAAAGCTTCCAAAATTACTTCAAAGACAGATAACCGAGACTTCATGTCTGTAATTGCTTTTCGCTGGCCTTGCGCTGATGAAATTTAGACCATGTTTTAGCCATTTGAGGAAGTAACTCCTAAATTATTTATCAGTAGGGGTTGCACGAAGCTAGATATGGCCAGTACAACCAAAAGTCACAAGTCTTTCATTTCCTCTTAACAAGAAATTAGCAGATACAGTCACCTAAAGCTTAGGGCAGTCGGGGGGGGAGGGGGCAGGGGGGACAGTCTGTGGTTGCCGACCCTCCCTCTCATCGCAGCTCCATTTCAAGTGCAGCTGGAAGTCCGTCTGGCTTTGACCTTGGGTGGGAGAGCTGAGAAGGGGACAAAGAGTTAAAGTGTTACCAGCGGCTGCTGAGTCTGCAGTTCTGGTCCGGGGGAAGGGAGAGGGTGAGCAGGCAGCAGCGGGTGAGCGGGAGGGAGCGTAAAACAAAAGGAGAAAAATAAACAGCGCACACCCCGAAACAAAACAGGGGAACAAGTACAGAAAAACGCTCTTCTTTTGAAGGACGTGGGCTTAACTCCATGCAGTTTTATCTTGCTCTCTGAACTCAAGGTACAGTAGATATATGAGTCCTTGAACCCTGAACTCATGAGGAGAGCAGCAAAAAAACCAACACTTTTTAGCCGAGCGGCTGGAAAGCAGCACACTTTGTCTTTTTGTGCCTCAGCTATGGGAGGCCATTTAGTGCAGCAACACCAGCTGTTCAAACCTCTTTCTTGCTGTATGCCAACGGCCCGCTAAAACAAAGCAAAACCAAGGCAGTCTTCTGCAAGTCATAACGCAACTATGGTTTCAAATACTAGCTGCTCTGAGCTACTGGCGTTTCGTTGAGACCCATCTCTTAAACCTGGCCAAAAAGCAGTCTCCGGTTGGCTAGTGAGAAATAAAAATAAATAAATAATAATAAAAAAAATCCCCATTCATTTCCACAGACTTTCTGAAAATGTGCCCTACTGTAAGTGTTACCCAATTCCCTAATAGCATCTCTGGAAAGCAGAAAAGTACCTTCCTCGCTGCTGCGTGTACGCCAGCGAGCGCTCTCCAGCGCTACGACTCTATCGAGCAATAAAGTTTCTATTTTTGACTCACCGTGGACGACCTTGCTCTAAACCCCTGGCCTGAATATTGCTTAAATGCAAAACGAGCAAACCCAAACGAGCTAGCAGACTCCGCCAGCCCGGCGTAGCCCTGCCTTTGGCCACGACCACTACCAGCAGCCACCGACCTGCGTGAAAAACAAGGGTTCTGGTGAAGGGAGCGTGGAACCCTCTCGCTGGTTACGTGGCGCCTCGGGGACACCCAGGAGGGTGTTTGTAAACAGCCTGGCCACGTGCACGAGAACCACGTGGGGGCTCGGATGGCTGAACCTCCAAAATGCCGTGGGGAGAGCAGTGACTGGGGGAAGCGAGGAGGCACGTATGAACACTCATGCTCCATCTTTCCCCTCCCTCCCCCCAAAGTAGTTTGCAGCGCTATCGGATCTCTAAACATGGCAGAGAAAAATCCATCTGTCCTTCACAGTCAAGAGCCTCTGTCAGCACCCAGAGACACTGCATGAGCTAAATTACCCATCGGATTTTATTTCAAAAGGCATTTCATCATGGATTGTATCACGAGCCTGGGAATGCTCATGTGAATACTTAGGGCAGGCTCCTGGTTAAATGCACCATGTACCAAACCAGGCCACCTGAGCTATGGCTACTGGCCATAGGAAAGGAACTCCAGAAGACTGGAGAGAGGCAACATTAATTACCGTTTTAGATTCAGGTCTAGGAGATAACAGGTGACTGTGCTAAGGTTGTACCACATGCTTTGTACCAGAGAGAGCACTGCTGCATCACTCCAGCAGAGATATTTCTGATGACAAATTAAAGTTCATTTTGGTAGGTGTTTGGGTTTAGGGTTTGTTTTCCCCTCCCCCCCCCCCCCCCCCCCATTTCAGCTCTGCTACCAAGCATGAAGTCAGCATGAGGGTTTGTGAACCCTGGCAAACCTTTAATTGATAAAGCAGATCAAAACTCTCAGCCTGGAGAAGAGAAGGCTCCAGGGAGACCTCATGACAGCCTATCAATATCTGAAGGGAGCTACAGGAGAGCCAGAGAGGGACTCTTTACAAGGAAGCGTAGCGAGAGGACAAGGGGCAGTGGTTTTAAATTGCAAGAGGGGACATTTGGATTAGACACTAGAAAGAAATTCTTTTCTGTGAGGGTGGTGAGGCACTGGAACAGGTTGCCCAGGGAAGTCGTGGATGCCCCATCCCCAGCAGTGTCCAAGGCCAGGCTGGATGGGGCTTTGAGCAACCTGCTCTAGTGGGAGGCGTCCCTGCCCATAGCAGGGGGGTTAGAACTTTGAGGTCCCTTCCAGCTCAAACAATTCTGATTCTAAAACAGGAGTCGTGTGGTAGGTTGGAGCTGATGTACGGGAACAGTTTGCAGACTGTGGGAAATCTTGCCTCAATGGATAGGAGGATCAAGGGTATTAAAGGTTAATGGGAATTACTACTTATTGAAATGACATTACACAACTTGGTTTCGCACACTGCAATTAACTGACACAACACACTATTTTTAATTATTACTAGCTCCTTGAGAGATTTTGCTAATTTGTTCGAAGGTGCAAGGAGACATCTGCAGTTCCAGTAAAACTGAGATAACATCCCTTCCTGCACCCTTTCTCACTTGGAGTGGAGGGTTTCAATAGTGCTGCAGACAAAGCAGTGCACAAAAAGTCACCCTCCTCACTGAGGAGATAAACAACAGTGTTTAACTTGCTGGGTTGCTTTGGATGAGCACTGCTGGTTTAAAGGTCCAAAGGCTTGTGCAGCAAAAAAAGAACATGTTGTCAATCAACAGAAAATGCTACTGAAAACCAACTTCTGAAAAAAAAGTGAAAAGCTACTTGTTTCTGAGTCTGGTTTCTGTTTCTTAAAATTGATACTTCTGTTATCTTAGTGAGCAGAGAAAACTATCTGTAAACCTCTGAATGAGCAGGAAGGAGAGTATCATGGGTAATGTACTGGTGCTTAGGAGATATGGGTTCAGTTCCCAGCTATACCACAGCTTTCCTGTATGTCTTTTAGGGTTAAAAAAAAAAAAAAGGGCACTGAAATGAATGGCTCCAGCAGGGTTTGTACCACGTTGTATGTTATGTGTTTGCTTTGGCTCTCAGTTGTTGCTGATTAATTTTGTACCCTTTTTCTTACTCTTTGCATGTTTTGCCTGCTCATTAACATTAGCACCCTAGGGAAAAAACTACAGCAATGCTGGTTAGGAACTCCTTTTAACACACACACACAGAGCAGGTAGGAATAGCAGCTTTGCTTTATTTATTGCAAATATTTAGTTTTCTGGAAGGGAGCTGCCTGCCTCTGCTTTGCATTATAAACAAGAGTTACTAACACTCTGACCCTAGTACACTGCCAGACCCCTTTTCTCTGTCTTCTTTACTGAATTAAGTAGCAAAACAGAACAAAAATGGCTTATGTTTGTACAGCCCCAAGCACAGTGGGGTTCTGTTTTGCGGCTGGAATGAGGTGCCTCCTAACGTGCAGTAATTAATTTCTCTCTCCACTCTCCTTATATTTAGAAGCATCAGAGTTGCCATCCTGAATTAAGACTCATGCTCTAGCTTGTCCAACAAAGTATCTCCAACCAGCTAGTAGCAGCTGTTTCAAGAAAAAGCATCCATTCAGTAGATAGTTACAGACTTGCTGGTCCACAGGCAAAACTTCTTTCCATCCCATCAGCTAGGGCTTATCTTTTGTAGCCAAAATCATGTTAACTTGCAACTGATTTGAGAAGTTTGGGGGTTTAAAAGTAAGAATTAGTTTCTAGCTTCTAAACCTGACTTTAAGTCATTTCCTTTCCCTCCCCCGCTCAAATAAGAAAAAAATACCCCCAAAACCTACTTTTCTTTTTTTCAGTTGCTACAAAGTATGTGACTGACTAGTTGACTAGTTCCTGCGAGTGTCTCTACATAGGCAGACTGTTACAGCTCTGTGGAGCTCAAGGAAAATGAATAGGGCTTTGTGAAAACGGCAAGGGCTTCCCATCAGTCTACAGGATCACAAGTCATCTGACAGCACTGGAGGAGGGGGGGAAGCCACCTATACCTAATGTATTGTCAACTGCACAACACAGGCACAGTGGAAAAATACATGGAAATCCGTGTTTTCCTACCTGGTCTCTCAGTTCTCAGGAACTACACGTAGTGATACAGAAAACAGATGAGCTCAAATCTTGGTTTTCCTATTACTTTTTCACACCTATAAAAGCTGCTTCTCTGCATTAAGGATTACTGGGAAGCCGAAAAGTACAGGTAGAAACTCAGTTAAAGAGATAAAATTTTCTGTGGGAAGTACGGAGGGCGCCATAGAAACAACAGAGAAAAGAAAGACTGTATTTTTCTGTTTTGTGCATTTTTCCTGTTTATAAATATCAAGAGTGCTTTTCCCTATTTGGTCAGTATCTTCATTTGCTCTTGGGTATGTGATGTGTACACTCTCAAACTGACTGTGTGTGGAATGGATGCTCACTAGAATAGATTTACTTTCCCCAGAACGTCTACTGGTTACATGAGTTAAGTAAGTGTTAAACCTGACCCTTTTCAGTTTTGCTCAGCTTTCATGTTTTTGATTTTTACTGCTGCCATTTCAGTAACACTTCAGACCTTTCTGGGCAGAAAACTTGAAATCAGACAAGGAAGTAAAGGAGTACAATGGGAACAAAAAGTTGGTCATTTGAAAAGAAGGTCTGTTAAGGTCTGTTAAACATGCACACACGTACCCCTCACTTCTCCAAATCCCAGGAAGATGGAATTCCAATGTATTTACCAGCTCTCATATGTTCTCTTTCAGAGACAATACGCATTCCTTTTATAAAGCTATACATGCACTTTAGGCTTCAAGGAAATATCTCACTTCTATGACCTTTAGTAACTTTTGGGGAAGGAGAACAACTCCTGCTTTACTGCAACAATTCCTCATTTTCCTCATTTTACCATCAGCAGGAGAGTAATGCTACTTGCACACAAGAGGAAATATGCAATCATTCTTTTCTCCTTTTTGCTTACATAAGAGCTGAAAGAGTTTTGTGTCCTTTGGCAAGTATAAAAATTGTATAACTTCAAAGTATGTGACTTCAAACACAAGAGGAGTAGCACAGATTAAACAAAGATGAAAAAAAAAAGTATGAGGGGCATGAAACGGGGGTGAGTGCTGCATGAACAGTTATTGTCTCTCATGCTAAGGGGCAAATATGGAAAGTTATTGAAGGACACTAAAGTTGAGGGCAAAACTTTCCTCTCAACATCAGGCCTAGGGTTAACATTTACCCTTTGATCTCTCTAACAGCACTGAAAGTGGCAAGAGAAGGAACAAATAGTCAGTGCATACTCAGAAATGCCTTTTTTGCTTATTCTCTTATAAATTCTTTATTCTTGACTGCTCCCTTCTGCTACCCAGCTGCTACAAAAGTAATGAGAACTGTGGGTGAAAAAAGTCAGAAAAGAAAACAAAAGAAGGTGAAGATCTTAGTGAAACAGAAACAGGTTCGGGATGTGACCCAAACAATTCTACCTAGCAAATGAGAGGACAGGGGAGAAAGAAACCACTGAGTTTGAACAAAAACACAGTGATTGTAATCAACATTAATGCAAAATGGAAGCAACCAATGGGAACATACAAGTAATAGCAGAAGTCACATATAAAACATGATCTGCAGACTGGCCTTCGTACTCTGTTTTATGACGGTGAATACCATGACTCATCTTGACAAATTCAGCATATGGAATATACACTTGTACCAAGTGCTTCCTCCCTATGTAGAAAAACCAGTTCTTGGGATTCATTTTGTAAAGCAAGAGACATGCTTTGCACGCCAGCCCTAGTGCTTGCTGCAAAACTGCATGAGAAAGTCTGAAAAATGCCCATAGGACTGGAAAATAACATTTGTGGATGAGGAGCAGAACCTCTGCTAATAAGGCCCCACAGTGCACACATAGCACAGGCTGTCTCTGGAGACCAGAACCTGTCTAACAGCTTTGGTTTAGGTCCACAGGGAAGGGCGTGAAACACACTGTCAGTTGGGTACTTCTGACCAGCTATGATGTATTTTCATCTGTGATTCCTCAACTTATCTGGGCAAGAAAACCCCAATAATTGCCACTACTTCTCCTCTCTCTCTTTTTTTTTTTTTTAAACAGATCAGTGGCATTATTCTTTTAGTTGAGTAAATGCACAAATCTCCACCAAGCTTCTTATGTGTAATGGAGATCCAAAACTTGCCTTGCAGTTGTATTAGCTTTCGTAATAGCAACGCCTCTCTGTGTCAACACGTCTCATTAAGTAATAAAGACTTTCAGCTATTTGATTTTACTTATAAAGTTAGTAGGATTCATGATTTCTTTTTTTTGTTCTTTAAAAAGGGAATTGTTCTAGTATTCTACCAGCCAGTGAGTCGTGCCTAATTAAGGAAAAAATATATAACCATTTACAGTGGGTTTCTTGTATTGCAAAGAGCTGTTTTGTCATGAAAGCTTTTGGGGATTGAATTCCATATTAATTTTTTAAAAGGGAAGAGGGGGCAGGGAAACCATCTAAAACCTTTGCAACAATTCCCTTAACTCCCATCTTGTACTAGGGGTCAGTCCGTTCCAGGCAAACGCGTCAACACAGCCCAGATTGCACTTGAGTGGGGGGGGGGGAAAAACCAAACAAACCAGCAGCATCCTACAAAGGAACCAATGACACAGAATGCAACACAGATGCAGAAAGCTCAGCCAAAACCCAAACTACGATATGTTTTCTTAAACTCGGTATTTTTTTTTTTAATTATTATTTTATTTATTTCACCCCACTCTGCCGCCCATGAGGACCAGGGACATTCCTAGAACTCTGTCCTCGCTGCCTGCGTCAAGGCAGCTGCTGAGGATGCTGGGACGCTGTTTGTAAACACTTAACCACGTGCGTGCAACCACATGGAGAGTCATCCTCCTGACCTAAACATCTACCCACTTGGTAAGCCAGGGTATTACCGCAATGGAGCAAATCCCTTTCCAACACAATGTGACTTAGAGCAGCTCACGCCAGGACATTGGAAGACAAAGCTTGGACTGTTTATGCATTATTAGAGATGAGATTAAGCAGAGAAGTCATTTAAATTTTAAGTCATTGAAACGTAAGGATAAGGTAGCTCATGTGGAATAAAGAATGCAGTCATTATCCTCTTTATATGTCTGTGAAAAATTTAACTTAAGCCTGGAAACTTCTCCTCCCTCATGCATACACCTGCTGAAACCAATATTCGTACGCTGTGAACCCATGTGGAATTTATCTAAGGTTAGAAGCAAAACTATAGAGAACACCTGAAGATATTCCACATTGCCTAAATTGCATCATAGTAATTAATCAGAAAGTGCCAAGGCTATTGCCCTATACCCATGGAAGACACTTGCAAGGGGTACTTGGTTATTTAGCTATTCCTGGTTATCTTCGTTACCTAACCACTCACCTGCTCAATTCTTTGACATTGTCTTAAAAGACATCCTGTATTTCATTAGGATTAAAATGCTGAATTTTTCTTTCTTGCTGAACTTGAGCATAGAACAAACCTATTCCTTTGCACATCACAAGAGAAATGCCGCCTTTATTTTAATAAGAGGAAAAATCCACACACACCAAGAATTAGGTCAAACTGAAGCCTCAATACTGCAAGCCTTTATTTATTTCTAAGGATAATCCTACTGGGGTTTCCTTACCATACATATACTACAAGGAAACAATGCTCCAACTTGAAATCCACAACTCCACAGAAAACTTTGTTTTTCAAGGACAGTCTGAATTTTGTTCAGGTTGCTAAGATGACTCAGCTTTCTGGAAGGTCTTTGACAGAGATGAACAAGCCTGCTTGAAAAGACAGACAAGAATCTAAACCTTTACAGCTTTTAATTCTTAAAGGGTTTTTCAAAGCATAACAACTTTCTTTAAGTTGCCCCTAGATTTAAAATCCTTTACTATGAACAACTAGTAGAACATTCTTTCTGGTCATCTTATATGGCAGAACATTTTCTTTTCCCCCATTTCAGGAACAGTGTGGGATATGCAAGTAAAATTAGTTAGCTGTTCTTCCTATTTCTCAAACCTTGTCTTTTTCTACCTTCCTGCTCTTACTCCCTGCCACATAATGTGAGATACATTCCCAGTACTTTAATCCAAACAACCTTTTCAGGTCAGTCATCAGCTGTCCTTGGGATTAGTCCATCTGATGCTGGAGGTTCAGAATTATTCCTTAACCCCACCACCTCTGTCTCTATCCACTGAGCAATTTCTTGGGAAAATGGGTGATTTTTTTTTTTTTCTAAGAGACTTGTCTACCCCAAGGGAAGGCAGAAGTGACTTTTCAATGGATGACTGAGAAGATGACTACTCATGGTACTTTCCATTTGTAACATTTTATTATCTAGGATATTGGGACCAGCTATGCAAATTGAAATGCAGGCAGTGACAATCTGAAAGTGTAACAACCAGAACTATGGCAACTTGTTACTAGTTACTTGTCCAGTGTTCAAAGGATATTTTTCCTGCAGAATATCATTAAATGACTAAGAAGGTACTCACTGCCTTATGGAGTATGGGATTGGAATAATGGTACAAGTGTGATTGATTCATATAATTCCCTTTTTGGCTTTCAGCCATGATGCAGTCATATGCTTTATCTCTGTTCAGACTACAGCTTTTTTTTTTTTTTTTAAATAATGATTCATACTACATCCCACTCCATTTCAGAACCAGCACACTGCTTTTCAAAATGATGTCACAACACTTACTGCTGCTGGCTGACTGCCTTAACAGCAATCAGAGAGCTGGACTAAATAAATACTGTATATTATTTGGCAAAATCATTTGTGGTTGTGTTCTCCAGCACTGTTTCCAAGATAACCACCAATTCTACTTGAAACTTGGCAACTTTATTCTACCACTTTCAGACTCCAATTGTGAAGCTGGCTTACAGATGCTACTACCACACTTAGAGCTACTGTGTGGCAGTCAAGTGAGAGAGGTAAAAGGGTCACTCGCTGTGACAAGCCAAATTTGACAGCTCATCTGAGATTCCACCTTGAAAACTAGACAGTTTTTAAAAAAGGACTTTATTTGACTCACAAAGAAACACGAGACACATCTTCCACTGGGAACAAAACAGAGCAATGGATTTAAAGTCACTTGCTTAGGCACACTCTACTGCCCATGCATGTAATTTAAAAGTACTACACTCTCTGTAGTTCCAAAAAGGGTTGGTAACATTAGCACAACCCAAACTTCATCTTTTTCAACACCTGAGCAGCAGATTAATTCCAAAACATGTGTTTTTTTTCCTTTAGGGCAGTCTGGCTGTTGGCAGTATTTAAAGGAACCATATGGGAGATGGAGTTCCAGCAGCATCCGAAGTGCTCAGGGGAAAAGGGAACAGTCCCTTCCAACAGCAACTACAGGGTCTCCCAATTCTGCACACAGAAACCAAAACATCTACAACCTCCTATTTCTGTTACCCAATACAGCACTGGTACCCACAAGAGACCTTGGAAATCTGTCCGTCATAATAACTCCTCAGCAGGCACACGTTTCTTGTTCTTTAAACAATGTTGACATGCCAAAGTCTAGGACCATGCGTACTATATCAAAACAATACCAGTTTCTCTGGCTAAAAGCCAGGAATCAGCACAATGCCAAAGTCCTTGGTTAAAAGCCTTACTATGAACAGTGACAGTTTGGCAAATTCAGGAGCCTCAGTGTCTCCCATTCAACCTTCCCTTCTTTTGAAGATTTGTTAATAATTAGTTCTGAAATAGGCAACGCAAAACTACTTTCTGGATGTATTCACAAATTTTTTTTGATGTCACTTCACAATATGAAAGAACTAGTTCCACTAAAAGATGACTTTAGAGTTCTTCATTTCGTATAAACAGCAGTTCAGTCCCACCACCTAAGCAACTTGTTAATTTTCATGTCTTTGCCCTCCCTTTTTTTCCTCCTCCCTGTGCCCCAGTTGCTAGATTTAAATGTTTTCTGGCTTCACTGGCAGGGTTCACCCTACATTTTCCATAACACAGGAAGAGAGACAAAATATCACCCAACAGTGATTTATTTACATTGGTTCTAAATTGTTGTTTTTCTGCAGGATAAAAAACAAGATATGTACACTCTCAAAGCATTAACAGCAGCAGATCTGGCAGACCAGAAGTTCTTGACTTGCTAGGTTTACCAACATTTTCAAGACACAGACGACAAACATAATAGAAAGAATATCATTTGGGAGCAGGAAAGGAAATATACAAAACTATCTTAACACAGATGTAGCAAAATATCATCAGTGTTTGAATTTTGAGTCTTGAAAAACAAAAATAAAATCAGATATTTTAGCAACTGAGGACTGAAGTTTCAAAGCACATCACGAACCAAAGTGCCATGGGTTTGAGACAGAAAGAGCTGAGAGTAGCATTTCTGTATGACAGTCTATTAAAACATGTTACCTGACGATTGCTAGTCACGGATCTTTAGTGATAATAAGCAAGTGGTAATCTGTACAGAAACTGCAGAGTCTTACCTTTATTTGGAGGGGTACAAGAAATTAACTGTGAGGTGATCAGGAAAAGAAAAAAAAATCCACCAAGAATGAAAGAAGTTTTGGGAAATATAACGGTAGTTGAGGGGCAAACAGCCCAAAGGGTGCAAAGAAACATGCTCATTTTCAGTGGCTACTGGTAAAAGGAGCCATTGCATTCATCACTCACCACTTATGCAAATTTGTCTAACTCCCAAAAGATAAGGGAAGGGACAACTTATAATCTCCAGTCAGCCTGCCACGCCGGGAGCGTCTCTTAAAAGGACACTGCATGTACCATGGTGTTGGTTTTGCCACCTTTTATTCAGCCAGATCGCTCTCTAACTCGAGTTTATACATGACTCTTGACCATTAACATCTCCCTGTTGAGTATCTTAGGCAACCACGTCCTGTTTTGCACTTTACAGCCTCCAGAGAAAGTGTTGTAGTTGAATACACATGCAGATACACAAGTGAATGTTACTACACTCACCCCCTGCTGCAGTAAGTCAACCTGCCATTAACATGCAAATAGAATGGCCTCATTAGCCGACAAACAACACCCACTGACCTGCTTTCACTAGGGACAATATATCCTCATCTCTGAAACTCCTGATCTTCACATCAAAAAAAATAAAAAAAAAAGAGGAGAAAAAAAATAACGTGCTGAACTGATATTGAGAGCTGCTGATCGTTGCTCAAAGCCTGCACATTTGCATGCCGCTCATCATGGAAAACAAATCTTGTGACGAGATCTTCGGTCGCAACATTTCGATGGAAGCACGCTAGACCACATCACTTCTCCCTTCACCTCACTCTCCGAAAAGGAAAATTACTTAGCAGAAACGGGTCTGCCAAATTTCCTAGATTCAAACCGCGAGCCGGTTTTTTTTTTTTTTAAACTAAGGGCACGAAAATGACTGTCGGTGTCTAAAGGGGGTGATTTAACGCCAGTCAACGCCACGATGCGAGCATACACAGTGCCGCGCGTCCGAGTTACCAGCCTGGTGAGGTTGTTGCTCTTGTCTGTCATCTGGCGGGGAACAAGTCTGACCTCGCCGAAAGCATTATTTTAGGGGAACACGCACAAGAAAGTCATTGGGTTTTTTTTCCTTCCCTCCCCCCCTCAAACTCTCTTCCCGCGGCCACATTGTGCAAGTGGCCCCCACGGCAGGATTTAGCAAGGCGGACAGAACGCGCGTGTAGATGGCACAGAAAAAGGGAAGGCCTCGCAACGAGCCCCCCCACCACCACCCGCACGCACTTCTCCCTCACCCCCCAAGACCGGGTTTCGTTTCCACCCCCTCCCCCTCCGCGCTCCTCAAACTCCGCAACCTCCCCCCCTCCACATCGGCTCTTCTCTCCCCCTTTTCCCCGGGGCTGCGCCCGCCTTTGTGTCCGCCCGGGGCCGGGGAGCGGCACAAAGCCGGGGCCCGGCTGCTCTCCGCGGGGCTCTCTGCGCGGGGGGCGGCCGGGGAAGCCGGGAGTGGGAAGACCGGACCCTCGCGGGGGCGGAGAGGCAGCCCCCGCTGCCGGCCAGCCCGGCGTTGTGGGGGACGAGAGACTCCAAGGCGGCGAGGCGCCGTCCCCATCCCTCCCGCTGCCGCCGCCACCGCGCCAGACAAAGGCGGCGGGGAGGGGCGGCGAGGCAAAGTTGGGGGCCGGCCGCGCGGGGAGGGGGGCTGCGAGGGCCCGCGGCGCCCCCCGCCGCCTCTGTCAGTCAGCCATGTTGGGGGAACCGCCGGCGGCGCCCACCCCCCCGCCGACACCCAGGTGCGCGGCTCGGCCCCTCCGCACCCCCAGAGGTGTGTAGGGGAAAGCGGCCGGGCTCGGGGGGTCCCGCTCTGACCTCTGCCGCGTCCCTCAGCCTTGCCGACATCCAGCACGCACAGCCGGGCGCCGCACTCCCCGCTCCTACAGGGCCGCCATCTTGCTTCCTTCTGCTCCTTGACGAAAGCGGCCGGGCCCCCGCATCAATATGCACGCGGCGCCCTGACGTCGGCGCCCGCCCCGCGCGCCCGCACCGCCCCGCGCGCGCAGCACCCCCTCCCCCCCCACCCCCGTCGGCAGCGCCCCCCCACACCTCCACGCGGCCCCGCGCGCCGGCGGGCAGCGCGTGCAGGGGCGCCCCCCTCCCCGTCCCTGTCCCCCGAACGCCAGGCTTTATTTTTATTTTATTTTTTTTTTCCCGGCTAGTTCCGCTTTTCTGGTTTTTTGGGTCTTTTTTTTCACCTTCCCCTCTCCTCCCCCTGCTTTTCCTCCTTTCGCCTCTCTCTGTGCGGGAGCCGGTGGGTCCGTAGAGCATCGCGGGGGTGGTCGTCCCGTCCCCCCCCCGTCTCCGTCCACCCAACCGCCACCCGTGGCACACACACCCCCCACACTGTCCCCGGGGACCGGAGGCGCTTTCCCACGGCCGCGGGACCCTCCCGCCGTCCCCCCGCGGGCCGAAGGGGGAGGTGGTGTTGCGGGGACCGCCGCTTCTTTCCCGAGCTGCGGGTGCGGGTGGCGGTAACGCCGGCTGGCGATGTAAAAGAAATGGCAATAAGGAGTAAAAAAATAATAATAAATAAATCACTGACAAGATGTCCCCAGGTGTCCCCAAAAGGAAGCCGCGGGGCTGCGGGCTGCGGCTCGCTGCCAGCGGGGAGGGGGGGGGGTGCGGGCGGGACAGTGTCCTCCTGCTTCTCCCCCCGCCCTTTCCTCCGCCTGCTCGCCCCGCGGCTCCGGTGCGTGGCCGCTGGCCGGCGGGAGCCTCCCCGCACCGCTCCGCAACGCTGGTCCTCTCGCTCGCCGTCGGGGAAGCGGTTTCGGGGGGAGGTTGGTCTGGATGCCCGGTCTCCAGCCCCGCAGCCCCAGGAGTGGGGCAGCTTGGGGGCCTCCCTCCGCGCCCCCTCCCGGCCTGCCAGCCCTCGCCGGCAGGTGACAGGCGGGTCGCCGCTGCTGTGTCCCCAGCTCGCCGCCCTCCTTGGTCGGGGGAGCGCCGGAAGGAGCCGGTGGCTTCCTCTCCACCGTGGGACCCCCGCCACGCAAAGCCTGCCCGGGAGGCGTTGCGGGACCAAGGGGGGGTGATGGTGGGGTGGGAGGGGGGCGAATTTTAGGAGGGAACCATAATAGAACGGTTAGAGATGGAAGGGACCTTAAAGATCATAGAGTTCCAAAACACCTCCACTAGAGCATTAGCTTCCCTGATGGACCCTCTCCCACCCGTGGATGTGTCCTTGGCTCCCGGGGGTGGCAGGAGGGGGTCCCCAGGCGCGGTGCTCATCAGCGGTGCCCGGGGAGTGGAGCCCAGTCCCCGTCTGTCCCCTGCCCGGGAAAGGCCAGGCTGGTGAGAAAGGGCATCAGCAGGATGCCAGATCTGGCGTGCTCGATGCAGATCGGAGTGATTTCTAGGAAGTTTAGGTCATCGCTGAGTAATTTATTTTTCACATCACAGGTTGTTCTCCAGGTTTTGCTTTTGCTTCAATTTCTGTGAAACGTTTCAGAAGCAGACCGGAGATTAAAAGGGCTTATTGCTGAAATGTCTCTGCGCTGCCAGCGGAGTGTCACTCCTGGACCGGCGCCGGGCAGCTCGCTCTCCCCAGCCCTTGGAAAGGTGCTGGCCCGGCTGGCCCTCTCCTGTAGGAAAATACAGGGGGGTTCTAGACAAAGGCTTTGTGTTGTCTTCCGCAGAACTGACTTTATCAGTGTCTCGTGCAGCCCAAACCTGTGCAAATAGTCTCTCTCTTTTTTTTTTTTTTTTTTTTTTGGAAGAGTAACTGATGTGAAGTATGGTAGTATGGTCAAGGTCTGTCTCAATTTACCAGATCTGTTGCGCTTCTCACAGCACCTGGTTTCCAGTGGGCTTTAGTATTTCAAACTCTTCAAACTCTTTAAGTCTGGGTATTTATGAAAGCCCATGGTTGCTTTTTCCCCTGGAGTGGCACATCCAGCAACCTGCTCTGGTGGGAGGTGTCCCTGGCCATGGCAGGAGGGGTTGGAACTTGATGATCTTTAAGGTCCCTTCCAACCCAAACCATTCTGTGATTCTATGATTATCAGGAGTGAGCATGCTCTGCCTTTCATAGCCAGTGTGAAGGGCTGTCTCCTCCTCTCACAACACCTGCAGAGACACCTCCATCCTCTGCACCCTCGCGTTCCACCTCACCAAGGCACAGCACCGCAGGGTTTGGCTGGGCCTCTCTGTTTTCCTCTGGTATTTGCCTTGCCCTGGGTGAGGTGAGCACCTTTGCATGGCTCAGGTCCCTCCCATGCCGTGCCCATCACCCCTGCGCAGCTGAATGAAGCAGGCAGCCGTTTTTGGCAAGACCTGGCCAAAGAGAGAGTGCAGCCTTCTCTTCCCTTTGCACCAGTAAGCGGCTGTGAAACTGACTAAACTGGCTGGCTAAAATGAAAAAAAGAAAGGAAAAAACACCACTACCACCCCCCCCCCCCCCCAAAAAAAAAAAAGATTCCAAAGCCACAAGCAGGGGATTTTACCCTGAGCTGGGATTCTTTGCTTTTCTGACTGTGCTCCTGTGCTTGAAGATAGGGAAGAGAGACCTCATGCGTATCTGACCTGCACGCACCGACATGAGAGAAGGGTGCATGAGAGGGAACACACAAAGAAGCATGCTTCCTGTCATAGGTGTGGTTCTCTGTTCTTTTCTTTATATCTTTTTTTTCCTTTCTTTATTTTTTCCCCCTGTGAAAAACTTTACTGCCCTACTGGCAGCCTGTTGTGATCACCAGGCTCCATAAACTGAGGAGCAGCCCTGCTGAACCAGCAGTCCTATCTTCCCCCTCCCACGGCACAAAGAACATTTAACCAGAGCTTCCCCTGCTCCCCAGATTGTGTTCAGCCATCCTGACCTACAAGCCTCCTAATTGACCCTCTGACCTCCCAGAGTCCTGCCATGTTTTGACAGTACCCTCTGGCTTCTGAACCAACTGCTTTCTATTACCCATGCCTCGGCCAAGCGCAACGCGCTCCACAATGCGGCGTTTCTTGCCATCAGCAGCCATTTAATGAGAGGGATATGGAGCTCATTTCTCCCTGGGTGGTAGCTCTGTCAGCTTCAACGTATTTGTTGAATGAGAAAATTTCACCCATTTTGTCTTGCCATGTCTCTGCCTATTGAACGGGGAGGAAAAAAAAATATGCCAGAACTTGACCATGGCAATGAGTGACTTCATCCCACCCAACCCCTTGAAGAGTTGGGGTAAAAACCCCCAACTTTTACCTCTTTAACATGTTCTTCCCAGCCCAAAGTTGCATGTGCTTTTTTTTTTGAGAGAGGTATCTGCTGTAAGGGATAGATACGCAGCTTCCTTGGAAAAGGACTGAAATGCATGTAGCTCAAACAGTACTTTGGAGCTGTTTCTAGGGCTACCCCAGCCTCACTGTTTTTTCTTCTCAGTCGGTCTTTGCATCTGAAAGAAATGAAAATCAAAAAAAGGACAGTTCAGCAGATTAAACACATCATGAATCCTGCTGAAAAACCCTCTCCAGACTGTGTGTCTGCTGCCATCCTTGTCAGGAGTAGCTTTCACTCCTTTCAAGATGGGCTGGGAAGAGAATAATTCTGCTTTTCTGATCTCAGTCTGGTTTGCTGAGCAGAGGGTTAACACATCACAGGCAAAATGGCAGGTAAAAAGCATCCTTTCACTTGGCAGCCGGAGCGTTTGTGTGTGTGATTGCACACAATTAGATCAACGGTTTAAAAGAGGGTGGGTCTTACCCCTCTCCCAGGGGGAAGGCTCACCCCACCTGTGAAGGACCTTGGGGCAGCCAGGGCACAAGCCATGGCAGAGTTTCCTCCTAACTCTAAAGCTCTGACAGGCAAACCTGACTCTGACTAGCTCAAGGAATATAACATAATACGATATAATATGATAGGATGTGATATACTATACTATATTATACTATACTATACTATTCTATACTATACTATACTATACTTGGCCCCCGCAAGCCCCTGCATGAAACATTCAGAAAGACATACAGTGCAAACAATCTTTCACCCTTTACCCCTCGTCAAAGAATAAGGGGTTTTATATTAACTACCTGCTTCAGGGAGTTTGCTGGCCCAAATTTAACTCTGACTTAAAATTCCTGTGCAAAGCTGGGTTCAGAGCTGTAATTAAATTTTTTCTACTGAGGCTGCAACACTTCGTGTTCTTTTATTCATGGGTTTTTCCCCCTTGTGATAAAGTGTGAATAGCTACATGAGGCCAGGGAAAACAAATTTGCCAGATAGCCTGTTTCACCTCCTTGAGCAAACCCTGGCAGTCTGGAGAACAGGCAACTGCAACATGATAGGTCTGCAGAAAATTTCTCATGTCCTTTCTCCGTGTAGACATTCAATTCTGTCTTCCACCAAGGGACACTGTTTTCTCAGGGGGCAAGGTCTGGATCACAGTGGCATCCACCAGAAGCCCTCCAGGGACAAGATGTTACACTGCTGGTAGGAGAGGCAACAGGACCGGTTGAGCAAGACATCATTTTGCTTTAGTTTATACTCTCAGCAGGATTTTTTTGGGTTCCAAGACAGCTGTCTGTCCCTGTGCTTGAGAGCCCAGGGATCAGACTGATATAGGGGCTGCAGTCATGCTGGTGGGCAGCAGGAGAATGACCCTGCCAACGGGGCTTGGAGGTGGCCCAAGACTCCAACACAATCGGACACTGCTTCGTGTTTTTCTCCAAATTCATCAATGGTCACTATTTGTCATTTCTTGGTGTTCCTTCCCTGGGCAAGTGGGGGTTTCTCCAGGACTGGACAGATGAGGTGGTGCAGAGGATTTGTAGTAGTTTTGTTGTGAAGTTTGGGGAGCAAGGTGTCCAGTGGCTCAGATGCCTGCTGGGACGATATGGAAGCTGCAGTGTATTATCAGCCCAGCACCGCCGTTCTGCTGGTGAGAAGTGCATGTTCACTGGCTGATGGAGACAGTTTGGATTTTCAGCCCTTGGCTTTTTGCCGATGGTTGTAGATGTCTTTATTCTGCTCTGCAGTGTTTGTGGTGCTGAAGGTGACAGTAGCCTCCTGATTGCTTGGGCATTTGTGTCTGGAAAGCCTGAATCTGGGCACTTCAGGCACCTGTTGGTCAGCACCCACCCCCAGGACCATGGCTGGCACATGGAAGGAAGCCCCTGGCCTGGAGCTTAAGGGAGGCTTAAAGAGAGGTGAAGAGGGAGGACCCTCAGGGGGTCTGAAGGTACAGCTCATCTTTTTGGGGCCCCAGGTGTGCTTTTCTATGGCTGTGGCAGTAAAATCCTGAATCCTTCATGAAAGGGAAGCGGAGACTCCTCTCAGGAGCTCATAGGAGAAGGTGCAACCTGAAGGATGAAGACTAGGTCTCTGGTTTCTCCTGAGGAGTGGCTCTTTACTTTGTTGACTTCCGGGAATAATCTCCCCCCCAAAAGCCTAAAAGCCAACCCACCAAGAAAGTGTTCTCAGCAGTGACCGAGTTGGTGATGATCAGGATCAAAGTCAGCTCCCCCTGCTCTGCTCATCCACTCCCCAAATCCCTTTACTGAAATTTTCCCCTGCCTCCTCTACTGGCGTTTGGTTTTCTCCTTATCCCCAAAGCAACCTTGTGGTTGGCATCCTGGTGTGTATCCTCATGTCCTGGCCCGTGGGGTCTGCTGCCCTGCCCAGTGGCACCATGCTCACCAGCAGCCCTCCTACTGTGGCTCCATGGAGGTGTTACGGGAGCAGCAGGCAGGCAGACAAGGCCATGGAGTCTCCTACATGCCTGGTCTCTGACAGTGGTGGTGATGGAGAAGGATCCCTTGTGCACAAGCCCTTGGTAGCTGCAGGAGCAGAGCCCCATGTGAAGATGGGGACAGGTATGGGTGGCTTTGGTGCTTCTGTTTCCAGTGCAGACGTGGTTAGCGTTGACTCCAGCCAACACAATGCTGCTCCTGGGCCCTACCTTCTCCTCAGCTTTACCAAAAGGTGTCTCAATTTGAAAGGTGGTTTGCTTTCAGCAGCCACTCTGCCCTCTGTCCCTTGACGTGACTTTTGGTTGACTGTGTATTGAAGGGGAACAATGGATGGCTAAATTCACATGGGTGCTGGTGCCCGAGAGATGTTCAATCTCTCTTGCAAACTGACTCTAGCTTCCTTGGAAAACTGGGGTAGAGAAGGAAGGAGTGATTGAGCACTTACCTCCTGCAACAACATTCTCAGATTATGTGTCTGAAGACAGGCTCCCTGTGTCTGTAGTTTAGGCACCAAGGAAAGGTGGCTTTGTTTCAGATGAGCTTCTTGCCTGCTGGTGTCACTAGTGACAGTCCCAGAGAAGCAGTACTAGTCACTTTTATTTAGAAATTTTCCAATATAAAGATATTTGAAATATCTATATATGGATACGGATATTAGATTTCAGGAATCTGGACATCTTCTGCCATTCATCTCAGAAGTAGAAAGGAAAAATCTTGGCTGTTGAGTTGGACAAGCCAAGGAGGTTTGATACTTTTTGACGGTGATTTCCTGGCAGATGCTCAAGTTGGCTCCTAAGAAAGTCCTGCAAAGGAAAAAACACTGAGGGAAAGCCATCAGGGGGTGATGGAACAACTAAACCTGGTGACACATGGAGACCTGGGCTGCAATATGGCAAATGCTGGCGCTTGGAAGGAGCCTTTGCTGTGTGTCCAGGCAGGAGCTGGGAAAGGCAGGGGTATCATGGTCGGGTGACTCATAACAAGCTTTCCCTTTCTTTATTTTTAATCGTCATTTGCCTTTTTAACAAGCTTTGTGGGACTTGGCTTGTTGGTTTCCCTTCTCCCAGCTCATACAGATGCAAAGCCCAAACTTAATCATGGGGTTGCCATTGCCCCGGTGATTTGGAAACTCTCAGCATCCGACCAGAAACAACTGTGTCACTTCTGTTCATACCCTCAGTGCAGGCACAGTTATACTGAGTTAAATTCTGCTTAAATCAATGTTGCCCTATAAATAAAAGCTACCTGCAAAGCTAACTGCTTGCAGCGTGCATTTAAGCAGCTAAATGGTGTTCAAAAGCCATGTAAATGCTCGTGTACCCGCAATCTCGTTAGCACAGGTTTTCCAATCTAGAGGCAATGTATAAAGAAGATAAATGTTATAGCTGTCTTTGTCTCTTTTGATTTCCTTCTCTGGCAGTTAGTTCGTGGTCCTAGCTGAGCTGTCAGCTTGATTTTCTCTTGCATGCCTGCTACTGTTTTCGGCAGGGAGTCGGCCCCATAGCTCCTCAGGGGCAAGAGGTCTGGGTTCAGACACAAACTGGCAATAGCCTGAGATTATGCAGCTTATGGAAAGAGCTATGTGTTTTGTCTTTTTTTAAAATTATTTTAGGTGAATGTGCAGATGTTATATATAGTCTTCCTTCTTCTCTCCTTCAAAAAGCTGTTAAACAGCTCTACTGAAAGATGCAGACGTACATCAGACAGACAGTCACCCCGTTATATGTATTAAAAGGTACATTTTTGTCTGAGGATTTGAAAAAACAAGAGGAACAGTCTGGCAGGGGTGTGCAGCTCTGAGGCACCACCCTTGCCACCCCAAGGAACATAAACCACCACCCCCACCCCAAATGCTGACTTCTTTCAGGGGGCTTGGACAGTGGGGAAAAGCTGCAGCTTTCCCAGCTCGTTGGTGCAGCTTTCGCTCTTGCCAGCCTTTCTCCCTGGGCAAAATGTGACATCCTGACGCTCTTTTTGGCACGTGGAGGGGTGACGTGGTGGCAGGTGGGATTCAGTTTCGGTAGCTGGAGTCAGCAGGTGCCTCAGGGCAGGATTGGGGGCTAGTGGCCAAACCATGGCTGGTGGTCAGCCTTTGAGCAGTGTCACACACTTTTCCATGCAGCCGGTGACTCCGGTGTAATATGCCACTGGCTGTCAAAATGAAAAATAGCTGTGGTGCTGCTCTGCAGTGACAACTTGCCCTGTTTTCTTGTTTCCTTAGTGGGGTGTTGTTAAAAATGATTTTATGAGGCTGGCAAAAAGTGAAAATGTAACTATAGCTGCTGGGACAATCTCTGCCTTACTAATTCCACCTCTGAAAAATTAGCAGATGTATTAAAAAGTGATTGCTCTGAGGGAAGGAGATTGTCTGTGGCCACAGACTCTGATTGCCACAGAATCTGCAATGTACTTATTTTATTTCCCTCCAGGAAAAGCTGTGGATGGGTTCTCTGCCTGCGTGACAGCATCCTCAGTTTTCTGCAGAGCCAAGAAAGCGGGGGGTGCAACTGCTCAGAGGTTTCTCAGCTGAAGCAGCTTAAGAGGCACGAGTTTTAGAGAATGGTTACTTGGCATTTTCAGAAAACTCAACTGCTGGATGCTTTCAGGGCATCTCAAATTATGGGCCTGCTTCATGAGATTTTTACTCCCAGTCCAACTTTGCCTCGCTTTTCCCTTTGTAAGTAAGACCACTAATACCCTTATCAGCAGAGGGATTTAGCAAAGATAAACAGATTTGTTTTTAATTCCTTCAGAAATCATGCCAGAAGTACAGACAATAAACAGGAAGTGTTTGGAGACTCAACACAGAAGCAAACCAGGATTTAGTAGGCACCACAGAGACTCCAGAGGAGACATCACAGCCTGGAAAGACAGGTAGGGAAGGGCATGGCTGATTTAGGAAAACTAAGCAGAGAAAACGGGTTAAATTTTGCAGCAAATACCCAGAGAGGCTATTCTTCATCTGACATTCAGGAGGAAGATGTGCCCAGGTGGCCAAGAAGGCCAACAGCATCCTGGCCTGTATCAGGAACAGTGTGGTGAGTGGAACCTCAGAGGTGATCATCACCCTGTACTGGGCACTGGTGAGACCCCACCTCAAGTACTCTGTCCAGTTTTGGGCCCCCTACCACAAAAAGACATTGAGGTGCTGGAGAGGGTCCAGAGAAGGGCAACGAAGCTGGTGAGGGGTTTGGAGAGTAAGTCTTATGAGAAAAGGCTGAGGGATCTGGGGTTGTTTTTAGTCTGAAGAAGAGGAGGTGAGGGGAGACCTTATCATGCTTTATAACTACCTGAAGGGGGGGTGTAGAGAGGCAGGGGTCGGTCTTGTCCTTGTCTCCCAAGTCACAGGAGATAGGACAAGGGGCAATGGCCTCGAGTTGCACCAGGGGAGGTTTAGATTGGCTATTAGGAAACATTTCTTCACAGAGAGGGTTATTGGGCATTGGAATGGGCTGCCCAGGGAAGTGGTTGAGGTACCATCCCTGGAGGTGCTCAAAAGATGGGTTGACATAGTCCTTAGGAATATGGTTTAGTGATTTTTGTCAGGGTTAGGCTGATGGTTGGACTAGATGATTTTTAAGGTCCCTTCCAACCTACACAATTCTATGATTCTATGATTCTAAGATTTATTGAATGAGTTTGGGGATGGATAAAGAAGGAAAAGAGGAGGGTGTGAAGAGGAGGGTTGTTACAGCCCCACTCCATCAGAAGCGAGATTTTGGGAAGATGCTGCCTAAGCAGCTGTTAAGCAGTCACCCATGAAGCACCCAGGCAGTCACCACTGACTTAACCTACCATGGGAGGACAGTCCCCGAGGGCTTGTTATGCCTGGAGACACCTGGGATGTACGGCAGAAAAGGAGCTCCAAAGGTGGAGTGGGTGCTGCTCTGGAGTCCAGTCCAAGGACAAACTGTGTCCTGGGGTGTCTTTGCCATGGGGAGGTCTCCACCATCCTTCACGGCTTGGTGAAGCTTCAAGTGGAGAAAGGCAGCCTGCTGAAGAGTCACGCAGTGGGGTAACACATTAGGTGAGGAAGTTGGGAGGTGGTGGGCAGGAGTGACAGCTCATACAGTGAGGTCCCCAAGCAGAAGGATTTGCCAAGACAATAATTTGTGACTATAAAGACAGGAGAGCCTGTCAAGGCACATCCACCCACACGGGCCAAGGGTGCACCAGGAAACCACTTGCAGTCCTCAGAGCCATGTTTCCATCACACCGTGAAAATTATGGGCATTTTACGGAGTCTCCAGAAGAACTTTCAGTCTCACAATGGCACAGACTGGTTGGAGAACACACAGAAAATAAAATCTAGGCGGAGTGAAGATGTGCTGTTTGCTGGGCTACCCACCTTCATAATGCTACAGGCCACAGCTGAAGAAGGGGCCACAATTTACGTTGCTTTTTTCCGGGGCACTAAGGAGTGGGCTGAACTTGGAATATTAAAATATACCTTAAAAAAATATGACTAGCTGTAAACTGAGGAATGACTTGGATGGAAAACATTCTTGGATTTATAGAAATGGCAGTCCAAAAAAGTCCAGCTTCAAAAGTATTTTGAATGACTCAAATATGATAAAAATGATACATGTGAAGTCAAAGTAAGAAAATAAAATTCTGATGGGATATACATGGGGAAGTAGGGACTTTCAAAGTAATTACTGGAAAGCCGTACCTGCTGGGGGGTGGGAGGGACAGACCCAAATGGTGCTAACATGTTGGAAAGGGTTTGGAGATGACCTGCCAGCTTGACATCAGTTCCTGACCTTTTTTTCTGGGGTCAAAAAGCCTTGCCTCCCTCTGAGGCTCTCCCTCTGAGAGATGTAAAGAAGCTCAGCCTGTTTATTTTAAGAAAGTCAAGGTTAAGATCACAGTCCTCAATGGTCTACAAAGGGAAACGTTTTGCATAGCTGCAAGTTCTTTAATAGGACAGACAAAGACAAAACAAAAAGCAGTGGGTAGGGCCTGAAGCTCCACAAATTCAGTCAGGAAGGTTCTCATTTTGAGTAAGTGGTGGGTTTTTTTCCCTAAACTGCGGAGCCGGGGAACCAGAGCCGTCAAGGGTTTGCCTGAAGGACACATGGCTGTGCTTTAGCTGGTTACCTGAACGGGCCAGGTGAGACCCCTTGTGTGGTCCAATCTAGTCCGTGGATCACGATTTTATGCCATTTGTGCTTTGCTGTGAGTAAAGCGTGGCAGGAGCAGCGAACCTGGAGATGCCTGCCCTGTTGCTGGAGGTCTCTCAGGTGAGCAGGAGCCTGGACTTCAGGAGCCAAGAGGAAAAGTGCAAGATGCCCCATGCCAAAGAATTGCAATGGTGTTAATTGCAATTAACAAAAGCCTTTCAGCACTTTTGAAGGCAGGGATTGCTGAAGGAGTCAAGAGAGGTGGCTGCTGGCTCACTAGCGAGTCCATGAAGCTCCTACTCCTATGGTAGGAGCTTGGTACCAGGTTCTTGCCTTGTAAAAGAAACTTGGTGGGCTGTTGCGGCAGGCTTCCTGTGGCTGTGACTGTTTCAGCTGTCTGTCCCTCCCTGCCAGAGCTCTTCTTAATTTTCAAGCAACCAAAACAAAAAAAAAAAAAAAGAAAAAAGAGTGATCCTTCTGAGGGAGGTCAAGAGAGCAACAAGTTTGTGAAAAGGGCAGGACTCAAATTAATAGATGTGGGTGGGACAGGGATGGCGAGGTGCGCTTGCCTTTCACATCTAGTCACCCATGTTAATTTGTTCTAATTGCATTAGAGGGAATGAACGGGCAACAGAGCTGGTGTTTGCAGAGGCCGGTGCTTGTAGTAACTCTGGGCATCTGCTGGGAGATTTCACTGGGTCAGCTGTCCTGATGGCAAAGATGCCTCTCTCAGGCAAAGGTAGACACCTTATATGTATGTATGTGTAGACAGACACCTTATATGTATGTATGTGTCTACGTATCTACATATCTACAATATGTAGATATACATATGTACATATAAGTGCTCTCAGGAAAGACATATCAGCTTAAAAATTTGCAGTTGATGAACATAATACCCCTTCACACCAAACTTAGGTGAGACCCACACTTTCCACATTGAAAAACAAGGTCTTAATTTCTCTTTTGCTCCTGCTGCATTTCGAAAGTAATGTTTTCCCAGGAGATAACATTCACCATGTCCTTTGACAGCTCTTTCATACTGACCTTCTCCAGCAAAGCTCTTGAGCAACAAATTAGGTCTTGTCAATGGGGACTTCAGTACAGATCAGAGTCTGAGTCTCACTGTGTACAAGCTTTGCTCAGGTGAGGAGGGCAGGATCTGGTCTTGGAGCTGAACATCATCTAGAATTGCTTTTTGCATTTCAGCCTCTTTAAACTTGTTAATATTTTTCTCCCAACTCCATGGTTTTGCTACATGCAAATCAGCAGCAGTGGAGAGGTAAAAATCCCTGTTTGAAGCTTGCTTATTTCAATCTTTTCTCAGTGGTGCCCAGTGGCACCCCCAGTGCCCAGTGGGACAAGAGGAAATGGACACAAACTTGAGTATAAGAAGTTCCACCTAAACATGAGGAGGAACTTTACCATGAGAGTGGTAGAGCACTGGAGCAGGCTGATCTCCAGAGGTCCCTTTCAACCCCATGGGATTCTGTGATTCTATACCATCACTGTACCTGACATGCATGGAGGGGACAACCTATTTTAATGGTGTCTCCAACCCGTGTGTGTCTGCAGTGGCATCCATGGGTGAGGAGGAAAGGAGAAGAGCTTTGTGAGAGCACAGAGACCTCATGTGCCTGTCCTCTTGATCCAGCAGCTGTAGGGAGTTTGTGTTTTTTAGGTGATTCCCTCACTACCTCCCATCTCACTTCCCTGGCTTGTTTTCAATTCCTAGCTCAAGTGCCGAGGGGCAGGCAGGGAGGGGTGATGTCACCTCAGGGTACAAGAGACATTGGACAGAAAGCTGGGGAGATGCGGTGGGCCACCGTGGGAAACAGTGCTTGCTTCTGTTTGCTCTCTGCTAAGAATCTGAAGGGGGAGGATCAGCTGTCACATTATCCCCGGCAGAAGTGTTTTTCCTACTCCAGGGGTTTCCCATCCTCTCCACAGATAGTCTGGTTCCCTCACGGGCTGGTGTCGTGCATGTCCCTGGCAGGGTCGTCTGTGGTAGAGGCCACAGGGAGAGAGCCTGGTGGTGTATCTGCTCTGGAGCGGTAGGCATGCTGAGTCATAGAATCATATGGGGTTGGAAGGGACCTCTGGAAATCATCTAGTCCAACCCCCACCACTGGAGCGGTTGCACAGGAACTTGTCCAGGTGGGTTTTGAATGTCTCCTCATGTTTAGGTGGAACTTCTTATACTCAAGTTTGTGCACATTTCCTCTTGTCCTGTCACTGGGCAACACTGAGAATAGAACAGCCCCATCCTTCTGACACCCTCCCTTTAAGTATTTATAAGCATTGATCAGATCCCCCCTCAGCCTTCTCTTCTCAAGACTAAAAAGACC
>BJBW01001584.1:128652-153945 GCA_004320125.1 Scolopax mira | reverse complement strand
GCCCTGATCCCTTGGCTGCCCTGCACTTGCCTTGAGAGCTCACCCAGGATGATCCTCTCCATGATATTTCCCGGTACTGAGGAATGTCCCTAATGGATCTCTGAACTATTCCCAACTAGGCACATCAGCTTCCAGGCTCCAAAACAGACAGTTTCACTTGTGACTTGCAAAAGGATTGAATGAATGTTTTGTGAAAATGTATTCTTCCATTGCTAATGTGGTGTCTCACATATTCCTGTGAACTCCTTCTGGTACCTGGTGGTTGCCTGGTTCACTCCTAAGGCTTCTGTGAGTCTGGTGGGTGAGGTAGGATATGTGAAGTCTGATACTTCTGTTCAAAACAGGATGAGAGCATTTCCAGTGATAGCTGAAGAAATGGCTTGGCAGATCTTGCTTTTGTTGCCCTGGTGTGGTTCTAGTTATCACAGATTGGTTTGTGGGAATTGGTTTAGCAATGTTCTCAAAGAAAGCCATGGGGAGCACTCCCAACAGATAAGGAAACAGCAGCTGGGGATTAGAAGCAGTCTGTGTACATAAACGGGAGGTTGAAGGACATAGTAGGACAGATAGAGATGGAGAAGAGTAAGTCATGGTCTTGCTCTTATCTACCCATACTTTCTCTGCTCCACAACTGATTCTTTATTTTCTTCCACTTCCCTAGTTGTTATTCCACTGTCTTAGCTCTGCTGTACTTCCAAATAAACCCTGCTTTTCCCTGATTTTTCTCCTCCCCTTCCTTCCTTCCTACTCTGCTAGATGAGTCCCACAGAACTCTTTGTTCTAAATAACTTCTTCAGCTATGAACATTGTTCTCCTTTCACAAGAGATTTTTTCCCACCTGCCCTCGAAAGTGAATCCTTATTTTATTTTATAAGATCCCTTATCTTATATATCTGTCTTAATTTCTAGCATGCTCTTTATCTTTTTGTTTCATTAGGGTGTGGAGAAGCTCTTGAGCTCATGACTAGAACTTGAAAACTAAGAGGACAAGAAACAAATACTGTTCTTGACAGTTTCTTCTTTTTCCTTGGACATTGCCTCAATTTCAAATCAGGACATGGGAATTCAGTCCTCAACACTTGAATTTTTTTCTGAATATCGCCCCTCGAAGCACTGATCTCTCTGCATTCCTACCAGGAAAACTCTGAATATAAGCAAAGCTTGATTAGCTAACTAGCCAAATGCTCTATGAGCATCACAAGCCTATTTCAAAAGAGAGTTCTCAGTACCTAATTGAATAGCTGCTAAATACAAAGCAGACAGTTAGGAGATCATGGTTCCTCAAGGATAGCACAAGCTTCTGGTTTTTGTTTTGTTGTCTTTTTTTTAAAGCTTCGGTGTATTGGTTAGTTCATACATAATATAAATTACAAAATGAAGAAAAATATGTGACAAAATCACCTGAAGTCCTTTTGATCTTGAAAGCATATGGAGCTTTTGCTGGTAACTTTAGTTGAGCTGAGATTTCTCACCATCTGCTTTATTCCTTTTTTTTCCCATCCAGGTTAAGTCAAAAAATGATACCAGTTCCAAAAGGATTCACAGTGTTTTTAAGGAAGCAATAAGGATGCTCCAAGAAAAAGGGGTGGTTTTCCAGAAACCTGCTAGCTCCAAGGACTTATACCATGTGAGGAACTGAGCTGTGGTTGCAAACAGGTTCAGGGGTATGAATTTCATGGTCAGTAGAAATAGTACAATTATTTCAGAAAGAGAAGCTGAATATCCCAGCGCTGTCTGTTTATTCAAAAGTCTTATCTGCAGTTTACTTCACTGGTTCTTTTACCTCTGTATTTGTTGTGTGTCAGAAACACTGACTTGTTCTTTTTGTAACTCAGCACCAGATATAAACACTGCTGCTGTTCCTAGCATGGTCTGTGGTCACTGTGTGCCAAACTGCACGCTGACACAGCTCAGCACATTGAAGGCCGGGACCTGGGACAGTTCTCTTTATTGAAGTGGGTTGAAAATTTAACATTCCTTATTAATCTCAGAGGCAGTATATAATGCAGACTGTAGTTATGACAGCGTTATTTTAGAATGCATTGTGGCCTTGAACTGCTTTTCAACAATCATGCAGTCTACTTTGAAATAGACTGCTATAAATTGCCAATTTCTTCTGTTTTCTACAGGTGACCGACCATGATAAAGAACTGCTTAAAGTGACCCTTGATGCCATTAAAGAAGACTGTCGAAAACCCAGGCGTAAGTCACAGTGTGGTCAGGGCTCCAATGAGCTGCTGCTGATACATTGATGGCAAAATCTCCTTCTGCTACTGCATTAGATATGCTTCTTGTCCTTCCCCATGAACTCGGAGCAGAGCTGCCACATAGCTAATCAGTATAGCTAAAGGCAGGAGTGCAAGAACATGAGCATGAAGAGACAAAGAGCAGGTGTGCCTAGCAGGAAGCAAACTTCTCAAATTTGAGATAAGCAGCTGTTATCTTAGATCTATATCTTTGGAAAATACTTAGATTTTGGGAGGAACCAAATGTAATGAAGTTAGGACAGCACCTATCAGCTGTTGTTTTGCACTCTGGATAACTAGTAAATCTGGCTAGTTCAGTTTCTATCAGGGAGTTGACACAAAACTGACCATACAGAAAGGTGAAATCCCCACCTCCATTAAGTCAACAATAAAACTTCCTTAAGTCAGTAGGATATTCTCTTGTAGATTTTAAGCTTGGGTGGAACTCAGGTGATTGTTCTTTGCAATTAGGGATTTCAGTCTAATAAAATGTACTTCCTTTCAGATAATGTACCTTACATGGCTTCTGAGTTATCCTTGTCCCTCAAACCTATTGTATCTTATTGCCATAGTGACAGCTTTGTGCTTGACTTGAATGTCTGCTAATTACACAGGTACATTGTGACAGTTTCTTTCAATTCATTGGGCAGAATGTGTCAGCAGGGATCACTTGCTGCTGGAGTGCAGCTATTTGTGGGGTAGAATGCACTTTAGTGTGAAATAAATGACTGACTAGAACATAAGGAGTATAATCTTAAATTGCTTATATCCTTATACTGTCATAACTACAATAGTGCTTGTAGGACCTGGTATATGGTAGTTATCCTGCAGTGCAAAGAAAAGCGAACTTTTCAACTGGCTAGCTTAAGCAGTGGTACAACTGCAGACAACATTTGTGGGTGAAGGTAAAAGTTCTGTAACTTTGGGGGATGGAGGGAGTAGGTGTTACTGGGCAGGTAGGTGAAGGTGGGCTCATTTGTCTGAGGTTGTTTCACATTGCATTGTTTTGTTGTCTTTTATCCAATTAAAAAGTACAAACATCTCTGTAAATGACAAATCATTCCTCTGCCTATTTTATACATCAGCTAGTTCTCCTGGGAACCCATTAGATTTTTTTTATAATTGTGCCACTACAAAAGGCCGGAACGTACATACAGTTGGCACAGGGCACTGAGTGACTGCCTGGTGTTTAACTCCCCTCTTGTGCATTATCATGCTGGTTAAGGATCTCAGTGCTCCCTGAGGAATCAACAGCTGACAAACTCATAGGTGACTCACAGAAAAAACTTCGAAGAGTCCTGAGTCCTCAAAGCCATGTTTTCCATACTGAACAGGTTAAAAATAGCAACTGCTTTACAGAGCTTCTTGTTCTCCTCGAAGCTTCCCACCTCCTTAGTTTCTGGTTATAAAGAGGACAAATTCCAGGTCAGTGTCTCTTTTTCTGGTAGTTGTCAGAAGGACCAATTCAATATCCTGGTCACTGGTAATAGAAGATTTTGAGAAGGAAAGCCAAGAAACTTCAATCAAAACTAAGAGATTACCACGGATATTTTGTTGTCACTGAATGCTGCAAGAGTGCGGAGCTCAATGTAACTGTTGGACCCCCTCTGCTGGTGGGATGGCAGTCTCGGCCACCCACCCGCTTGGCCTTGGCTAATGAGCAGGCTTTTAGTGAGAAAATAAGAACATTGGAAATACTTCAAGGGCTTTTTGCTCATTTGTTGCAAGAAATTCCTACTCATTTTCCTTCAAGAGTAATATTAATCTTCCATGACTATTTTATGATGAACCAAACTCTTCTCTTCAATGAGTTAACTTCTCTGCCAGTTTTAAAGGCAATGCCTCACACCATTGCTTTACTTGTGACATGTTCTCAGGCCCCAGCCCAGCTGCCTGTACAAAATAAAAAAATGGTTAGCATGCCTAGTCAGAGCTCCACAAACCCTGATCTTTAATATGCCTACATGACAATTTAGGCCTTGGCTCCAATTGTATTTCCAAACAGCCTGATCTTAAATGCAAGACCACTGTGGGTCTCTCCAGAGGCTTAAGATAGCCAGAAATGGATGACAGTGCATTTTGACTCCAGACTGAACTGTGAAATGGTAGATTTAGTCCAGTTTTTTTTCTCTTTTTTTTTTTTTTTTTGACACATTTACTCTGATTTTAGACTTACTTAGGAAAAGTAAGTCTAACTAAAAACAGATCCTTTTGAAGTTAAATATGTTAAAATAGACCCTGGGTGAGATGTCCACAGTGGGCAAATGGCAGTTTTTGTATAACTCTATCTGACGTTGGTAGTCAGGCAAGACAGCAATTCACAGCCTAGCTTACCCCAGCTGGCAGACAAAAGCTAGAACCCATATGTCAATGAAAGAGGAACAGTGTCATTCCACTGCGAGGCGTGTGTTCCCTCCAAATTGGGTCATAGACTAGAAGTGTACTGGGTAACTTAATGATTGTACATACCTGCAGCTACCTGAAAATGCTATTTTCTACCAGTATCTAGGAGGAAAACGTGTACTGGTGGGTAATACTTGAGTCACTAATCTAATTCACTGAGACTTAAGCTGAGTTACTGTAGATCAGGGATGGGCGCTTTGACCTTCTTATGACAAACCTATGACTAATGCAAAATGCAGCTACCCATTTTGTTTGCAACAACAGTCACTATGACCAGGTAGAGGCATTGTTCTGTTCTCTGTACTTACTTATCTGTCCTAGGGTGGTGTGAATGCATTTTTGGCTCCCAACCACAAAGGTCTTTCATCACACTGGATCGCTGGCTTCTTAAAAAAATATCTTTGCCTGAATCACAGCCCAACATGCCAAACTGTTTATTTACCAATACTCCTATCTGCCAGTGACTTTTCTCAGCAGCTTCTAAGGCAGTTCTGGGCCTGGGCAGATTCTAGAGCAGAGATTGGCAAAAATAAAACCAAAGGCAGCAACAAAAAAAAAATACAGGGATCTCCCTGGCCCATGGAAATTTTTCAGTATCCTTATCAAGTTTACCTTCCATCATGTGAGCTGAATGCTGAGGGAAGTCCTATGCTGATGTGTCTCGTTTCTGCTAGTTTTCCATTGTTAGCCACAGAGGAGAAAAAGAAGTCTGTTGCAGAGTTTGATACTCAGGGAGCCTGGGAACCTGCAGCACTGATGATCAGTGGGTTTGCAGGGTGTATTGAGGGAAATGTTGAGTGGAACAGATGAGTGTCAAATGATGGCTCCACCAGGCACACAGGAGTTGTTGCAGTATGATAGCCATTAAGGACCTCTAGCTCTGGCTTCCTGTCTTTACTTCCTCTTAAGAGAAGTGAAAATTTCATGCTGAAGTTCTTTGACTTCATTGACTTTCTACTCCTGTAATTGTCTGAGGAATCAGTCTGAAATGCTGGGAATGGGATTGCACTGCCAGGTTTCAAGTTTCTGAAAGTTGTACTGTAGTGGTTTTTCCACAAGATGCCAGCATTGGGCAAGCAGTTACAGGTCCTGGACATGGATCTTCCTCCTCTTCTAGATGTTTTTGAAGTTAGGTATGAACAAAAGGATTTTCATATGGGCTTTTTTCTGCAGTTGCAGAGACTGGATGGCTTTCATAGGTTGACAGTGAAGGTACCCTTAAGTTACTAACCTCATCCTCAGGTTGTACTGAATGAGCTCTGTATATTGGAGTTTGCAAGACTGATTATCTTTCACCCTTGTTACTAGTGTTACAGCCCTGAAACTTCCCAGAGAAGTAAGTGGGAACAGTTGATGATTGGAGAATTGTAGCCAAAGAGTGGATCTCTTCCCTCTGAATACATGTCTTTCTGCTTCAGTATCTAAGGCATTCTTTTTCTCTGACAGCTGTGGTTTCTTTGTGACTAATCTGGATTACAACTGTTAAAGAGACAGTTAGACTGAAGTCTTACCTCCATGTCTGGCTGCATTTTCCTTTTTCTTTTCCCTGCAGATGCTGAAAAAGGTTGCCATTTCCTTCATGTCTTGAGCTGTGTTCGGCAGAGCTACAACCCCTCTCTGGCTGAAGTGGTGATGCACCGTGTCTTGGAATTGCTGGAGAGTAACAGTGATGTTGTCAGCACTATGGAAGGATATTATGTGGCATTTTAAAAAGAGAAGATCGTTCTGGTCCATTCAGGATAAAGGAGGGAAGAAGGAAAGGTTGAGTGACCATGGAAAGCTGCTATTATCTGGTATGATCTAGATGTGGGGAAAAAAGAACGTTCTGATTCTCCAGATGCTGTTTTGTCCAGCTCCAGAGAAGTTGTCCAAATACTTGTTTTAATATTCTTGCTGACTTCTTTGCTATTCCTCATAAAAGTTGTATCAAACTGATTCTGCTCATCTTAATACAGCGGGGAGCTGGAAAAGAAGCTGGGCTTTTCCCTGCAGTAAGATGTGACATGAACGTCCTCACATTTACATCCAGTGAGCCCTAAAGAAAAGTCACTGCTAAAGAGTGCTGCTTACAGCAGTGGGCACATTGGGACTTGTTTTTCTGGCTTAAAAGCTGATCTTGTGGTCTTTGCATATGGTAATAGCTGTGGTTCTTTCTTTTTATATATACTTTATAACAGGTAGAGAAAGGACATGCAAGCAAACAATCAAAAGATTTGCCTGTCCTTCCTGGCAGAGTTGGTGTATCCATGTCTGTATGTATGTACTCCTGAATGTGCACAGCTTCCTCACTACTAAGGTGGTCCTCACTCTTCTCTGAAAATTAATATTCAGAAACGGGATCCTGCATCCCTTCACCATCCTGCAACCTTGCCTGATACTTGTCAAGCATGTCTGGCTTCCTCTGGCTACCGGGTGTGCTGCTGTGTTCTGTTATGGATTCTATTCAGACCAGAATTCTCAAAACCAATGACTATTTTGCTGTTGATTTTTAAATTGCTTTCTACATCACAAATGGTAACCCATAAATTAGATGCATTGGAAAAGAGAATACAAAGCTGGCAAGACCCATTGTAATCTCCATTGCTCCCTGCTGCCTTTTGTGCCTTCTATTCCTTGTAATCTTTCAGGAAAAATACTATCCGTTTCTGTGCTTGCAGAGGAAAATGAGACATTGATGAAATAACACTGGCCTAAAGAAGGTAACCGTGCAAGACGTTCGATCTGGAATAATCAGAACTCTTATGTGCCACAGTTCAATGCCCAGAGCTGTTCAGTATTTTTCCTTAGACAAGCTGCAGGGGCTTGTCTGTTTAATTAATCTCTTTAATGGTGTGAAGGCAAAGCATTTAACTTGAAAAGAGCAGAAAGAACTGAATGTATCTTTCCTCTGCACCTTCTCTGTAGCAGTTGAAGCAGCAGACTCCCAAGAGGCAGATGTGGTTGGTAAATCCCTATAAGGATTGACATAGCAGGGAAAAATAAACCATCTGCATGAGGAAAGACAGCGAGTAGCGCCTGTGTGCCAGGTCTCTGGTTTATTGTTATATTATATGCCTTATTCCAAGCCCTGGCTGCAGTGAGATATAGGCTAAGAGAAAAGCATGACAAAATATTTAGCATTTGCATTCAGAGGCCTGTGGAAAACTCTGGCCTTAACGAGATGGTGTGTTTGTTCATAGTGGAAAACTGTGTATGAATTGTTCTTTTGTTGTAAAGTCCTTTCTTGCTATAGGACTTGATAGTTGGTTTCCCTGCAGGCTGCCCAACTCCTGGCATTGCTGCTCTGTTTGAGTTTGGTACCTTCTAGTCAGATCTTAATATGGGCCTGAACATGTACTGAAAGGATGTACCTGTGCAGAAGGAAATAAAAAAGAGGATTAAGAAAGAATTGTAGAAGTCTTCATCTGTGTGCCCCATAATGTCTCTAGAAAGTAGGGGAAGAAGTCCAGATTCTGAGTGAAGCGGTACTGAGGGAAATTGCAACTTTACGCCTATAAAATGGTCTGGTTGGCCACAGATTTGCTTCTCAGATTTCCTGTTCTGATTACTGATAAGTTTGAAGTAATGCTTAAAAACAAAGGCTGTCTATGGGAGAATTAGATTGGAATATCAGCTCCTAAATGCAGACTCATATCAGAAGTTAACCATATATTACTGCTATGGACAAGTGACCTACTTGGCATGAATTTTAGGGTATTGTAAAGGAAAGTATGTAGTATCTTGGACCGTATTGAACAGCATGATTTCTAATTTAAGAGACTGGTTTGGCCATTTTCTTGAAAAGTCCTGTATCATCAGAATCCGATTTTGCTGGGAAAGGGTTAAAAAAACACTGCTAACTCAGTGGGAAAAGAGATCTCTCTTAGGTTAGAGGAGAGAGAGCCTCTGGTTCTCCTGAGGGTGTCAGACAGGAGTGTGGGCTGGATGAGTTTTGGAAGGAGCTCTGCACAGCTGAATCTTGGAGGAAAAGATAGTCTGGAGAACGGATTGCTCTTTAGGGTCTCTTTAAAATAAGTTCATACCAAAATAGGATTACATCTTTGTCCTTTGCAGATTGAATAGTCATACACACAGCATCTAATGTGTTCTGTTGCCTCCAACTTTGATGTTGCAGTTTGTGTGGTTTAGGTACATTTCTGTGTGTCAAGTCTGCCCAAAACCCCATGCCACTTATTTCCTATGCAGACCTGAAATGTCTTCCCTCTTTGTTCTGACCCTGTTGCAATTTAAAAACACTGATGAACTGCAAAGCATCAGAGATGAAGCAGGAAGAATTCATCTGGGGAAAGATGGATAAAGAAAAAAAACTGTTCTGGGAAGTTTTTAACCTGGTCCTTGCTGGCAATGCTGAACTGTTGTCACCAAGGGTGCATTCTGTTGGAGTTTCTTCACAAGAATGGGGAAAAGAGATTTTTCTCACTTAAGTTAACTCAGGGAAATATGAATGACCAGAAATATGAATAAGGGAGGTTACAGTTTTTACAAGAGTGGAAGGTTAAAGTAAAATGAATGGAGGTGCCTAGATTTAAGTTACACTGATTCCTGTTCTGAAGAACTGTACAGAGTGATTGTGCCTGAAGCTTGCATGCTTTATTTTTCGCATGGTAGCCACCCAGCACAGACTAACACTTACTCTGGTTGAATGCATTCCCTCTCTCGTACCTACAGGGAATACTGTAAGCATATGCCTGCACAGAAGTGCCCCAGTAGCTGTGGGAGCACAGAGCTCACTGTAGGCTCATTTACCCATTTCCTCACTATCTCTACAGTGTGCTTCTGTGACAGCAGTCTAGACATACCCATATTGGTAGACTTACATAAGTCACCTTTATGTAAGTCTAACTACATACACTAGGGCTTTTACTGCTAATAAACTGTCCCTCTGTTTAAAGATCATATCCTTAACCAAAAGAGTCATGTCATGCACACTGTTAAAATTCTTAGACGTAAGACCACACCCACAAAATATTGTGGGGAACATTCAGTGAAAACGCACTTTCTTGTTTTGTTTAATTTGAAAACTCATTAGGCAACACAATTATTAATGGTTTACTAAAGGATTTTGAAGGTGGCACTTTAATGTAAAACTGACAAGTGAGAATTCATGTTGTAGGACTGCTTCATGGCCAGTTCCAGTTTCCATAGAAACAGTTATGGTAGTAAAAGGCAGGTAAGTAAAATGGAGTTTTTAAAATCAGTCAACATTTTTTTTGTTACCTTAACAAGGTATGTTTCCATAGAAATGCAGTCCATGAGAACAAAAATTAGCAAGGAAACTTGATATTCTATTTTAGAAAAATGTAAGGTGATTGCTTTTCTGATGGGAAAATGAACAACTCTACATTCAATCCCTGCTGTCTGCTTAGGTGAGAGAAGAGATGAGGTTGCTTTGTACCTTAGTTTCCCTCTTTTGTGAACTTGAGATTATATAGCTCCCTGGGTAGGCCATAAACCTCAATTTTTCTTACTGTTAACCATAAAAAGCTGTAGCGAACTGTTGGTGAGAGCTATTAGGAAAGATCTCTATTGGAGTGGATGAATGGATTAGACACTGGAGTGGGACTTAGTTCTAGTCCAAGCCCTGCTTTTGCTAAAAGCTTCATCTTTCTCAGCCTCTCTTTCCACTCGTATTGCTTTGCCTGTCTTGTACGTTTGCTCTCTGGGTCCTATGAGGCAATGATGATCTCCCTGTTTTTATTTGTACCAAATATTTTTTCCTGGAATCCCGTTTCCTCTTATGACTTCTTAAACGACTTCTTAAAAACAGATAAATGAGTTCTGAGTGTTCTTGTTCTCAAATCTTTGGATTGTAAATTTGTACTCATGATGGTATATATTTTACACAAGCAACCTGGGAAATCAAGCTTTTTTTCAAAGTAATAAATGAAAAATTTAGATTGGCTGTGTGACTGAAAGCTGTTACTTGTGGATCTGTCCATACTTGTGTATTCCAGTGATGAACACCATAAATAGAAGGAGTTGCGAATTCATTATTCAGAACGAGAATTCATCAGTGAGCAGCCAGTGAGGCATGAAGCCACATGGAGAATTATGAGACACAATACTGAAAATCTGCCTGTCAAAGAAATGCATTTTGGTTTACTTTGGGAGTAAGCCGATCCTGCAGGCAAAAGATGTGCCTAATGAAGATTTGTATCTTGATACTTACCTCTAAATGAGAAGGGAACAAGTTCAGATCCCATGGGCAACCTGAATTTTGAAACTTCCTGTCAGTGTGGGGCTATGTTCTTCATTGCCATCTTTCAGCACAGTTTTTAGTCCTCCTGCCCTGACCCAACAGGCCAGTGAACAAACAAAAGTTCAGCCACAAAGATAAAAGAATAGTTATAATAATTGGTTACCATCACCCGGGAGACCCAGCATTACAGAAACATTTTTGTGGATATCTGTTGGCAGCAGGAAAATGCTGAGTCCAGGGATCTTGGGTTTCATTCCCAGCAATATGCCCTGTCAGGCTCAGAGGCTCTCCCCCTAATTCCTTTCTTCATCTACTTCTGCTCTCCGCTCTCTTCTCTAACTGTCATTTCTCAGGCCCTTTGTGTCATTCACAGTCTTATGGTTTCTCTCTGCACCATGGATCCCAGTCAATCCCAGTCCTTCCTCTCTACTTTTTTCCCTTTTTCTTTCCTAATTCAAATATCCTTGTCAGGATATCCTTCTGCCTCTCCCTGCCACTTTCTGTCCATTACAGACATGATCTAAAATCTGTAATGGACAGACTAAAGTTGATGTGGACTTTTAGTTTTTTGTCTCTACTAGTTAGTGTGTCTCCTTTTAGCTGTTTTTTTGATTATTTAGCTGTTTTCTGTGATTATTCTCTGATGTGATTACACTGTGTGTCTGGGCAATTTGTCAGCCTCTTCTGTCCCACCATCCCAAGTGTCTTTGTAGTCTGTTGGCTGGTTAAGAGGGGTGAGGGATTCTTAGCTGTTATGGTCTTGCACATTTTTAGAAAACAGATGCACTGATAGAAGAGGGAAGCCCAAGTCAGTGCATTCACTAAGGGGAAGGAAGAAACTCAGTCATAGACCACCAGGGAAACCACACACAAGACATTCCCAAGGAACCCCGTTTTGTAACTTCGGCTGCTACAAGAAGTACTCATTCTGCAGTGCTCACTTAAGAAATGACTGGACTGTTTTTCCTGAAGTTTGCTGGTAGAAATCACCCCAAGGCAAGATGGGAAACTGACAGTCAAGCTGTTAAAATCTGGTAAAGTTCCAGCATCTACATCAGGGCACAAAGTTGAGTAACTGATTGTGAGGGATGCTACCAGTCCGTTCCCACTCATATCTTTTAAATGTGCAGTGGAGACTATACTAATCTAGTCACAGTCATTTACAAGTTGAAACCAGCCCAGATTAACAAGGTTGCCTGAACGTAGTATAACCGGGAATTTGCTAGTGAAGGAAATAACCTAAAGGAATGATTTTCAGCAAGTGTTGAACCACTCAGCGGTGCAGTGCCAATTAACCTGGCACAACGTGTCCTACAGCTCTTGTTTTATCTTGCTTTTTGTTACTGATGGGAAGAATGAACGAAAGCTCCTTCCCAACCAGCTAGGACTGGAGCTCTCTGTTACCTTAGCCTGGGACGAACAAGAATTTGAAGGCCAAAACATCTGCTCATCTTGCTTGAAAACTGGAGTGGCTGCAGCTAAGCCACTGCTTCCACAGGGGATTTAGGCTGAAACATCTACTTCATTGTTCTTCTTTATAATTTCCCCAAGTTAAAAGTAAAGCAGAGAGGAGAAGGTTCTCCCACCTCTGCTGTTAACAAGGTAAGATAGATTGCAAATATGTGCCACTGCCTAACAGCCCTTGTGATTAAATTAAGCATGTGCCAGGTCCATTACTGATCTGAGAAGTCCATGAATCCTCACAAGAATGCAGACCTCATCCAAATATTATGGTGGCATTTGGAAACAGGAGGGAGGAATCAGTTCCCTCAAATGTCTTCCTCAACAACAGTCGTGCAAGCTCTTCAGGCCTACCTGATTCTAACGTTCTTTTCTTGGCCAGGTACACAAGGATGTGGGGAGATGAAAAGGGTGCTTGCTGTTGGATTTTTCTCCTATGTCAAAATTAAGTCACTCATAGTGAGGAATTGACCTTGCGTGCATGTAAAACTCTACTTTCTGTAACGTCCACAAAATCCCCCAGAGGTATAACCAGCCAGCTGGTGTCCTGAAACTGCTGCCTCCGCTGCTGACTAATACTCTTTCATTGTTTTATTCCTTCACCTTGTCTCTTGTTCCCCAATAAAGTCTCTTGAACTTAATTCCTGGTCCAAAGTAGTTAGTCTCTTTTTTTGTCCTTCTGCAAGTACAGAGATCCAGGACAAACATAACAGGAGCAAACTGATACAGAGAGAAGTTTTTGTTGGAACTCTGAAGATAGGAAATGATGAGAAATAGAGAGGAAGCACAGGGATGAAGATTTAGCACAAAGATGTTTGAAATTAGTCCCATCGAAAGAAGTAATTGCCTAATGATGCTTTAGACATGTTTCAGAACAGGCAGCAGGTGTTGCATGTAATGAAAGCAAGGACTTGTACTATTTTATTTTTTGCAATTTGAAAGCAGGGGAAGAAATGGAGGCAGGAAAAAATGGAGTAAGAGAGCATTTATCATAAACAGCTGGACATGTTTATATAAGAGCATAGTAATACTTATATGCTCTTCCTTATACTATCCTTTAACAGTTCCTCTGTTCTGCAGGGCATTTCATCCTTTCTAAAAGACCAGTCCTTTGGATGCTCAAAGTTAAAGTTAGATGCTAAAGAGTTGGTCAACAAGATGTCTTTGAGGATCAAAAAGTTTGAGGCAATGTAATTGTCACTTCCTCACTGATGAAAACAGGAAGAAGCAGCTGTGGCCTCGTAGGAGGTTTCTGTGTGCCTCAGGCACTAGACCAGTGGCTGAGAAAGACTCCCATGAGTGGAGTGGTCTTTAGGGTTGCATCTCTGGTGCTGTACGGCCAAAGCTTAACAAATGCCTGAATCCGAATAAATGCCTGGGATTATATGCATGGTGTGTCCAGTGCTCCAAACTGAAAACCACACCTGCACCAGGCCCTGCTACAGAAATCATAGCTCCACTTCCCATGAGAAATTACCAGGTTTGGGATGATCTCATTCCTTTTTCCAAACTAAACATCTTATGGAGCATTTGGTTTTCCAGGCATCTCCACTACTGCCCTACATAGTCTAACCTGGGAATGACTGGGGGGAAAAAATATACTGTTTGTGTCTACCCATGGGATGATGTTTCTGCTGAGGAAGTCCAGAAGTGCTTCTCCTAAAGAAGTCTCTCTGATGGGAAAACCACTGCTTTTGCATGAAGATAACTTAAAAAAGAAATCAATGCACTCTGCTACTGAGAGGTAGGGGTTGCATGCTACAGATTTCTCTTTACAGTATCCAACTTGTACTTTTTTCATCTATGGTCTAACTGCAGTTAGACCATAGTTTTCATAAAATTTTATTGATATATTTTTACAATTCACAGCCCATCAAACATTCTCTGATTTGGATATTGGTGGTTAAAGTCTTCCACTTTCTTTAGGGGATGTGCAGCCCAATAAAACTACTCTTTGGTTTCAGAAGGGGTTGAATGAGCAAAAATAGCTAACAAAGAAATTCAAGTTTAAAAAGGACTTCGTGAAAATTTTAAATATGTTAATACAGAGGACTTGGTGTCTGTGTATATGCTTAGAGGTAGCATGGAGGAAAAATGCGAAGCAAGGCTGTTTCCTAGATTGACTTTACTTGTAACAAGCCTGCATTTTCAATAATGGATTGGCAAGTTTTTTGCAGAGGATAAGGCAGAAGCTAGTCTCAAAACGTGCTATTTTGAGAACAGTAAGAGCAACTGAAGTCAGGGATAGCAACCAGGAAGAAGCCTGGGGAATCCCAATCCAAGCTGTGATCAGTTTGATAAACTTCAGCCTGAATGTTAGCCTGGCTTTTACATAATATATAAAGAAAAGTGTGGCTTGGAGTTACTTTATTTTCTTTTTTTTAACCATGTCAGCAATTATCTACAAAGCCTTTGTAACAACAGAAAAGTACAAAGTGTAAGTGTATGCAAAGCAGTCTGCCATTTGCTGCTACTACCCTAAACAGAGCATGCAGTTCACAACACACTGCGGTTGGAAATCCTTCATCCACAGCCCCAGTAAGAGAGGACAGAAAAATAACGTTAGTCATGAGGGGGTTAAATTGTGAGGCAGCTGCTTCAAGAAAAATAGGATAATCTATAATTTAAGTCACAAGGGTGAAGCAGCTCTTTCATAATGCAAGTAAAAGCTGTTATGCCGTTGGGAAAGCATGTGCACTGCTAGCAGGGGGAAGGATTATTTTGGTTTTTTCCATTATAGTGGATGGCATGCAGGGGCTGATAAAGCAGCACTTGCTGGTGAGGAGGCTGGGGGAGAAGGGGCACACTCCTGTGGGCACAGGACTGCTCTGCCAGGAATGCAGCAGGTTTCTTCGGCTCCCTTCTGCCACATTAGCTAGGCCTGTTTATCTCCAGAGTGAATTCTCTTTGAAAAGCAGTAATTTCTCAAGAAGATAAAATGCAATTGGCTGTTAAAAAATAGGAAAAAAAAATAAAAAAAGATTGCATCTTGCTTTGTGTTTCAGAATTCGAGGTTTGAATGCTAGACAGGCTCTACTGTTCTTGGTGTTCCTATCAAAAGACGTGTACATTGAAAACCTGAAGTGCAAAGACTGCATGGAAAGCAGCCCTATTTAAGAAGCTGAGGTTTTATAAGTACAGAAGCTGAGAAGGGAGTGTAACAAAGGCTCTGTGTTGTGCTGTTGCACATCCGAGCCAAAAAACCCCTAAGGGGCACATCTCTAGTACCATGTCTAGCGGATTATGCATGCAACTCCAGTTGCCAATAATGGGTTGTGTGGCTAATCTGTCATGCACAGCACTGAAACCTTCCCCTTCCCCCAAGGGGCTGACCTCAGGGGGCACTTTGCTTCCCCCCAGAGTGCTAAGCACCGTTAGAGCCTCTCCCAGCCAGGGCACAAGAAAAGGCTAAGTTCAACCTGGCTGCCCAGCCCTTGCAAACAGAAAAGCAAAAACAAGAAAGAAAAAAAAATAATCTTTAACAACAACTCCAGCCACTACAGACCGGGCTGTTGGACGATAGTATGGTTAATATTCAGGGGGGTTTACTTATCTACAGTGATATACCATGAATTAATAAGAGGCATTAGAAATGGCCCTAATGGAGCACAGAAAAGCCAGTCCCTTGTTTTATTTTTTCACTGATTTCATGATCCAAGTGTTTTCAATTTACAACTAAATGCTTATTTACAAAAAACTTGCCAGCATGACAAAGCCCTCCTCTTGAAATATGACAACTCAGGTCACGCTCCAGCTCTGAGACTGTCACACACACGTTCTGTCATGCATCGGCTTTGGCTGTAATTAGAGTGGACCCTCTGTTGCTGGGCTGTAGCTACATTAGATCTGTGAGGCTAAAATGATACCTATTGGGTCAAGAAAAAAAAAGAAAAAGCATTCTTTGCCCAAGTACCCATCTAGCGAATGAGCAAAACAAAAACCTTTAAAAATAGCTGGTTTATCTTAGTCTTCAGAAGTCTGAATTTCTCAGGGTGTTCCTCAGGTAAATTTTCTTGGAAGCATGGGTCCATAAAGATGAATTATTAAACCAGCTGATGATATTAATATGTGTTAAAATATTTAATAATAGCAGCAATATTCCCATGTAATGATAGGACTCCCATAATGGAGACTTAAAGAAAAAAACCCACATAAATAGTAGGAGATTTAAGGTTAAAATCCCTAGAATTAGTTATTTTCCTACAAATTGGCAGCATCTCAGCCTGTGTGTTCGTGTCAGGTACAGGCTCTTTGGCATGTGGTGTCGGCCATCCAAGGAGTCCTCCGTCTTCTTCTCTGTGTACTCCACCTTTCTCCTTCAGTCCCAGCAGCCGGAGCCTGGCTTTCCAGCACGAGGCTGGGAAGTGCTGTCAGCTTCATTTTCCCAGCTGCTGCCCAAGAGAGGACCAGATTTTCCCAAGCCTGCAGCATAATAAAGGGTTTCAGTTATTTTTCTGCCAGTCTTGCAATAGGCTGGTATTGGACTCCCTCTAGACTGGGTGTTGTACGTATTTTAAAAGAACAATCCATGCCCCTAGCAACATACGTTTTTTCCTATGTAAATGGAGGGATGCAGCAAACAAACAAGGAGAGCAGGAGGTGGTGGTGAGCACAAAACCAGCAGCTGGTGGAGGAGGAGGAGGGGAGGCAGAGCTCTACAAGGGCTGGGCAGGCTTTGCAGCTGGAGAAGGTTGGCTCGAGTGGCCGAGAATCATAGAATTGTCTAGATTATTAGATCCTCTAGTCCAACCATCAACCTAACTCTGATTAAACAAACGAAAACAAAACACAATCAAAAAACCACAAATGCATCACTAAACCATGTCTCTAAGCACTATGTCAACCCCTCTTCTAAATCCCTCCAGGGATGGTGCCCCAACCCCTTCCCTGGGCAGCCCAGTCCAAGGCTTAAGAACCCTTCCCGTGGAAAAATTGTTCCTAATCCCCAATCTGAACCTCCCCTGGTGCAACTTGAGGCCATTTCCTCTTCTCCCATCACCTGTGACTTGGGAGCAGAGACCGACCCCCCCTGGCTACCCCCTCCTTTCAGGGAGTTGGAGAGAGCGAGAAGGTCTCCCCTCGGGCTCCTTTTCTCCAGGCTGAACCCCCCCAGCTCCCTCAGCCTCTCCTCATCAGACTTATTCTCCAGACCCCTCCCCAGCTCCCTTGCCCTTCTCTGGACCCACTCCAGCCTCTCAAGGTCTTTTTTGTGGTAAGGGTCCCAAAACTGGACCCAGCCCTCGAGGTGAGGCTTCACCAGTGCCCAGTACATGGAGACGATCACCTCCCGAGTCCTATTCCCCACGCTGTTCCTGATCCAGGCCAGGATGCTGTTGGCCTTCGTGGCCACCTGGGCACACTGCTGGCTCCTGTTCAGCTGACAGGCGACCAACACCCCCAGGTCCTTTCCTGCCTGGCGGCTCCAGCCACTTTGCCCCAGCCTGGAGCGCTGCAGGGGATTGGTGTGACACAACACACTTGCAATTCAAGTTGTCTTGAATTGAGGAAAGGTGAAAGGTGGACCAGGTGCCAATGAAAGTATGGGGTAGACACCAAGGGAGCACAAACCCCAAAGAGCTGGTCTCAGGTTGGACTGAAAATCGCAGCCCCTTCCTTATAAGAGCAGAGGAGAATAATGGCAGTGAGAAGATGCTGCTCAGTAAGAATGTCAGGAAGGATGGGGCAGAGTATTTGGAGAATAATGTATTTTGATGCTTTCCCTCACAATGACATGTTTTGAAAGCTGATTTAAAACAAAGCCTGAGTGTTTTTAGTGATTGAGGGGACCTTTTATGTTGTTTTACTTTGGACAGGGTGACAGGAGAAGCAGACAGAATGTGTGATATGTATTGATAGTGGCTCAGAGGAAAGAGGCACCCAAGACCTAAAAGACTGGCTACACCAGGCATATTTTTATCAATGGGTTATTTGAATATTTACATTTTCAAGGAAGAATTTTCTTTGTTTGATCTGCACACCAGGGACTTCTTGGCTAGTCTAAACAGTGAAGGTTTCTAATGTAAATAATTGTTCTGCTGCCTTGTGTCATGCATGGGGATTGGAGATGGGAAGTCCATCAAAGAAGAGGAGGCAAGAAGGTGCACTGAAGGGGAAAAGACAAGCCTGAAAAGTGACCACAGAGGTGGGCACATCAGCTTTTCCCCTCTGTTGCCCTCTCCATTACCAAAAGTTGATCTCACACATGCCTGCACACATCCTAGGTGGAACACCGGGATTTTAGCATTCTGATAAGTTGTGTGTGGTTGCTGAGGAGGGAGGAGAAGGCTGGCCCAGAGCATCTTTCCCCGGCAGCATGCAGCAGGTACCTGGTTCCCACCTGGTGGCAGACAGTAGCTGTGAGCTGATGGTGCTGCTCCTGCTTTTCCATCTCTTTTTTAAGCTGCTCGTGGAAACCAGCTACAGTTTGAAACCAACCACTTCCAAAAGTCATCCTTCAGGTTCGACTGTCCATGGCTTTGTGCCTCTGGTCGTTGTTTCAGGGCTAATAACCCTTGTAAAAGTTGAGCTTCAGAAATGGTGCCTATAGTGTGTAGAAATTGCATTGAGATTGACCGTTCTCACTGTATATATGTGGAGATTTTTGATGCCAGGAGCTGGGTCCCGTCTGCAGTCCCAGGCTAGCAGGTCTGGAGCTGTTGGCAGCACTTTGGAAGCTTACTGGAAAATCTGCATGGGCTGCTGGTGAAGAGGCTTCAGAGGAATGGGAGACCATAGCGACTTGAGTTAATTTGGTGAAAAGCTAATGAATGTCATGAAACGAGCTGAGGGCTGGAAGATCACACATTCATTTCCTATTTCTGAGGTAACTGCCAAAGAATCATATGCAAAGTTATGACAGGGAACTACTTCAAAGAGTCCAGCGTGGGGCAACAAAGAGAGTTGAAGGATTGGAGCATCTCCCTGATGAGGAAAGGCTGGGACTCTTTAGCCTAGAGAAGACAAGGCTGAGGGGAGACCTTATTCCTGCTTCCAAGTCTCTAAAGGGTGGGTTGAAGGAGGATGGAGCCGGACTCTTTCCAGTGGTTCCCAGTGACAGGACGAGGGGCAATGGGCACAAGCTGGAACATGGGAAGTTCTTCCACTCCAATCTGAGGAAGAACTTCTTTGGGGTGAGGGTGGCAGAGCCCTGGCAGAGGCTGCCCAGGGAGGATGTGGAGTCCCCTTCTCTGGAGATGTTCAAGCCCCTCCTGGATGCAGCCCTGAGTGATGTGCTCTGGGCAGCCCTACTTTGTCAGGGGAGTTGGACTGGAGGATCTCTAGAAGGTCCCTTCCAACTCCAACAATTCTATGATTCTGTGAAAAAACTGTGAAAAAATTCTGTGAAATTTCTAGGGCAAACTCTTCTTGAAATGTGAATGGGAAAGCCAATGCTCATTTACTTATCCATGTATATACAAAGAGCCCCAATGGGTTTATCTCTCTAAAAGCCCACATGGTGGAGATCCTGTGTGACCTTCCTCCAGCTTTGATCCCTCTGCGGCCCCATGGGCTGGGGCAGCCTGGACCTCCCCTGGTGGTGGCCGGCCTTGAGCTCCCAGCCGGAGCCTGGGGGTCCAGCTCACTCCATGGTGCTCGGCCTGACCTTGTCTGCTTGCTCGGGGAGGGTATTTTGGCCATTTTGGTATTTCGGCCACTTTCTGCAGGGATGGAGTGCCCTGGAGGGATCGTGTCCTTCCTCTGCCCCAGGCGGTTTCTGTCCCCAGGGGCCCGGGGTCTCTCCGCAGCCCTGGGCCCAGGCGGAGGGTGGGGGCCCGGCTTGGGTTGGGGACGGCGGGTTGTGGAGGGACACCCTCAGGGAGGCGGCGGGCGGCCTCCATCTCTGGGCGGGCCACGCCCCCCGCCACACGGGGGCGGCGGCTCCCGCTCCCCTCCCGTCCCGTCCCGCCGGCGCTCCCCGGGGGCCGCTCGGGGGCGGGGCGGCCGGGCCCTGCCCTTCCCGCCGCCGCCGCACTGGCCCCGCAGCCTGAGGCAGCGGGCAGGGCGCGGAGACGGGTGGCCGCCGCCGTCGCCGCCGGGAGGGGGGATCCGCCGCCGCGGAACGGGGCGGAGCCGGCACCGAGGCATCCTCCCTCCCTCCCTCCCGCCCGCCCGCCCGCCGCGCCGGCCGGCAACGCCGCGGCGGGCAGCGCGGCGGACGGTGCTGCCAGCGCCGGGAGGGAGCGGCGGAGCCCCCGCCGCCGGGTGGGCGAAGATGCTGTCCTACAGCGTGTTGGACGCCAACGTGGTGGACGTGGAGAAGCGGAGGAACCCCTCCAAGCACTACGTGAGTGGCGGCGGGGCCCGTCCGAGAACCCCTCCGGTCCTGCCGGGGAGGCGGTGCACGTGTGCGGGCGGCGGGACGGGACGGGACGGGACGGGACGGGACGCGGCCGGTCATGGTGCGATGCCCGGAACCATCCCCAGCCTGACCTTGGGTACGGCTCCCGGCCCCGGGCAATCCGGGCTACCGGCACTCCGGCCCCGGTTGTCCCTGCCGGGACGCAGGTGAGATGCCCGCGGGCGGCCGGGGACAGCGGGGTCCCGCACGTCCCAGGGGCAGCTTGCTGGGGAAATGCAGCTCCTTTCCCTCGCCCTTCTTCTTCATCCTTGGCTTTCCTTTTTTATTTATTTTTTCCCCCAGTGTTATAATTTTGAAGTTTCCTTCCCTCCTGAAGGTGGATCTTGCTGTACAAGATCCAGCACGGGGTGGAACAGGTCTCTCGGCTCCCCCAGCTTGTCATAGAACCAGAGAATCATTTCATTGGAGAAGACCCTTGGGATCACTGAGTCCAACCATCTACCCCCCTACACCATATCTCCCCAAATTTTGTTCCCATCCTGGCCACAACGGGCAACACAGAATGCCTGGTGGGGAGCAGAGGAAGCCTCTCCTGCCATGGGGTAGGTCATCTGGGGGTGCTTGAATGCATCTTTACTAGTTTCTCCCATAGGTTATGTTAAGCTGGTTTTTGAGGTGGGAGGCAGTTTGCATGGTTATCAAGGCAGACTCAGCATTTGGGATCTCTTTCATCTCTCACCTTCCTCCTTTCACGCCTTACTGCCAACAGTGCAGCATCAGAGGAGGGTTTTTAACAACTTTCCCGGACGCCAGTATTACAGGGTGTGATGTGGAAGTGTCCCTGCCTGCAGGAGTTCACAGCACACCGTGGAGTAGCTTTTCCCCATCCTCATAAGGAGAGGAGGCAGCTTTGCTTTTTTTCTCTGGCTGTTCCAGGGTTTTAGTTGCGCCAAATCCCTTAACTCTTTCCTCAAAATACAACCTGTGTGTTAATACACAGGAGGTTCGATTTTTTTTGTATGAAGAAGGTAAATCATCCAGCTTTGGTAAGGAAAAGCCTGTGAAGGAGTGTTGCTTCTGGTGTGAAATCACTCAGAGCATACTGTATTTCCTGGCGTTGCATCTCTGCGAGATTTCTTCAGAGCTGGTCAGCATCTGAATGGGTTGCCTGAAAGATAAGGCCAGAGATCGGACATAAAGCTTTCTATTCGTATTTCATATCACTGAGCTTCTTCCTCTAAGGCTTAAACCATAACCCAGGTTAAGGCTAGAGGGCACTATGTTGCTGAGAGACTCTGATTTGTAGATGTAAAACTGAAGCTCTCCTCTACTGTGGAATTAAGCAACTTGTGTCCAGTTCACAGTGGAAGTTTTAGGTCTCATGTCCTCTTGGGTTGCCAGCTGGACATGTGCCTTCAGTCTATTGCTCCTTCACCGTTTTTGGGCGGGAAAGGCTTCTTTAGCTTTTGCAAGCTGCAAAATTGTGAATTGTGCCTGGCCCGCTGCAGGCTGTTATCTCACCTGAAAGGTGGCAGTAATTCAGCTGCCAAGCACAAAGATGCACAATAGAAGTGATAACAATACCTTCCTGATCACCAAGGGAAATTTATGTTAATTTCATGTTTGTTGGAAAAATAACCATAAACCAAGGATCTAGAGCCTGTATTTACAGTTTTGAAAGAAAATATTTCTCATGTTTTCTTGCAGAAACACAGCTGCATTTCCTTGATGATCATAGTCCTTGCAATTTAATAGCAGTAACCTACACTGTTGCAAGAAGGTTCTAGAGGCAAATCTATTTCTTCCCCTTCGCCCTTCTTTCCTTACACCTTTTCTTATATTGTTTTCTGCACAGCAGTTCCTTGTCTTTGTGTGTCCAGTTCTTGACAAAAAAAATCACAAAAGAAATGATTTGTTGGGTGACCAGTGTAGTGTCTGCCTTTTGTTCCACTTAGTCTCTGTGAGTACAATATTCTACACAATAGGTCTTGGTTTACAAACAAGCACTGGAGTAATTCAGTTAAAAATAATAATTATGCACGTCCGTGCAAATATCTTTCTTTTAGATAAGTGAATTAGCCCACCAGTCCAAACGCCTTGGACTTTTCTTCGTTTCCTAGATTGCAGTTTGCTGCAGATGTGTATGTTGCAGCCTTTCATCTGGCTTTGGCTGGAGTAACTCACTGAGGGTGAACCTGCATTGTCAAAGAATTGAATTCCGTGGGTTCTGATCCATCAATCACTATTAGTTTTGTTCTGTGCTCTTTTTTTTTTTTTAACATGAAACAATTATTTTATTCTGAAATGGATATAAATGTGACTTGGGATTTAGTTATCTCCATGGCCTGGGGATAGTGTGGAGAGTGCAGATCCTTACGTGGATCTGTAATATCAAAAAGCCCTTTTACCTCCACCCTCCATAAACACTTTGATGCCGTGCCGTAAGGCCGTGCGACATGTACTTTGGCATCAGATTAATGATGTGTTTCTCTGGTGGATGGTGACATGAGTATTGCAGGCATTTTAACCTGACCCCCTTTTCTTTTAATTGTGATCTTTCAGGGCCGTAGTGGAGTCTGGAGAGGTGAAGGCAAATCTTAGGCATTGTGGGCACGCACAGAGGGCTAAATGTGAGTAGCACCTAAGCCCTGGCACTGCTAGGCCTAGATACCAGGAATCATTCCCGGGAGCAGATCTCTTTCATGATACGAGCATAGTCTTTGTGGCCTTGACTGAAGAAAGAAAGAGAAAGAAGGTGGCTTTGCATATCCTCTGCTGTGATCCTTGTATGTGAAACTTCTAAAGAGATCAATACCTCACTGGAAGGTTTGTAGGGCTATGCAGATGCGAAGAGATTAGACTCTTAAATCCAGTTCTATTTGATTGGAACCCAGCCAGCTCTCCCCACTCCTGGGAAATCGTTGCTGGGGATGGAGTCTGCAATGCCTCCCTCTGCATCCCTGTCAGCCACTGGGTAGCACAAAACCGCCCAGTTGGCTGGAAGCCCTGGATGGCAACACATGAAAGGGTAAACAGAAGGTTGGATCAATGACCACATGCCTCCTGTATGGTATATCCCTTAAATAAACTACTGCTGCTCTTAACAGCTTTTGACTTTCCAAATGAATTTCCTAGCCTTTCTCCATACTGATGGTCTTTTAGAAATTGATTTGTGCTTGATAATGCTTCAAAAATGTTAAATCTCTTTGATTTCCCCCTTCACTTTTCTTTTAACAAGAACAATGTCAGGAAGGTCAAGTCTGGGTTTGTTGGAAAGACCCTTGGTGCAACAGGGGTCACACATTGGCTGAGTGGTGCTGTGGTGAAGCTGGGTGGATTAGGATGTTGCAGTTAACGGTTGAAGGTGTCGGTTAATCATTCTGAAGAGAAAAAGCTGGTAACAAAATCCAAATCCCTTTTCTGGCCCCTGCCAAATTTTAAACAGTCTGAAAATCTCTTCTCTCAGTTGTTTCAGTTTGATCTGTTTATGAAACTTCTTGGACTTTCAGTGTGAAATTGTGATTGAATTAAACATGAATTGATCCCAAACAAGAAAATGCATTTGCTATTTAAAAAGACCTACTGTTGATGCTTGTCTCCTTTAACCACGCATTGAAGACCTTAAATGAGACATTCTCCTCTCCCCTCTCTCTCTTTCCAGGTTCTCTTTAGGCAGGTCTCTTACCCTTTACCCAAACGCCTGACTCTTTCAGAAGCCCTGTGGGGAGATCTAGCGCTGCCTACCAGATGTGCTAGATCCTGCTTTCAGGGAGGTGCCTCTCAGGGTTAGCACCTTCACCTGTTCACAGCTTTGAAGGACCTGGGTGATGGCAAACATTCATTAGAAGCCAAATAAATTGGATCCCCCCCACCCCCCTCCCTGACCACTTGCTCTTCTGCAGAGACTGAGCAGTTGCTGATGTGCATTATCTCACTAGACGTTCATATGCTTGAGGTAATTTCTGAAGTCTCTATAAGTGTGCCTTATAGTTATCCCAAGGGCAGGGATGGATACATCAGTACAGATTTTCTCTTCCAGCACAACTCTACGCCTGTTGCAGTTGGGCTCAGTCTGTTTTTCAGCTTTGTACAGCGTGGAGGGAAGGTAAAACACTCTTGCTTTACAAGTGGCTGCCCTTGTCTCTTTCCATTTAGAGTGAGGTGTGCTGCTGATTGTAGAATCATAGAACCATCCAAAGGTTATCTTGTCCGACCCCCCTGCAGTCAGGAGGGACACCCCCAACTAGACCACGTTGCCCAGGGCCTCGTCGAGCCTCACCTTGAATGTCTCCAGGGAAGGGGCCTCAACCACCTACCTCCCTAGGCAACCTGCTCCAGTGCTCCATCACCCTTATTGGAAAGAACTCTTTTCTATTGTTTATTCTAATTCTGCTCTTCTCCAGTTTAAACCCATTACCCCTTGTTCTGTCATTGCCAGCCTTTCTAAACAGGCTCTCCCCAGCCTTCCTGTAGCCCCCTCAGGTACTGGAAGGTCTCCCCGGAGCCTCCTCTTCTCCAGGCTGAACAACCCCAGCTCCCTCAGCCTGTCCTTGGAGCAGAGGGGCTCCAACTCCCTGAGCATTTTTGTGGCTCTCCTTTGGATCTGCTCCATCAGGTCCATGTCCTTCCTATATAGAGGGCTCCAAACCTGCACACAGTACTCCAGGTGAGGTCTCACCAGAGCA
>BJBW01001584.1:50499-128536 GCA_004320125.1 Scolopax mira | reverse complement strand
AACACCTCATCCCCCAGTCTGTATTGATACTGAGGATTGTTCCGGTCCAGGTGCAGAACCTTGCACTTGCTCCCATTGAACTTCATGTGATTTACTTGAGCCCTCCTCTCCATCCTGTCCAGGTCCCTCTGGATGACATCCCGTCCCTCGGGTGTATTGACAACACCACGCAGTTTTGTGTCATCTGCAGACTTGCTGATGGTGCTCTCAATCCCTCTGTCTATGTCATCTGTAGTCATCTGAGATATCTACATACTCTCCTAGTTCCTTCCCAGGGTTTACTAATTGTTTCCTAATGCCATCTTTGAATGCCTTGAGATTGCTCTCTGCTGCATGGATATGGTTGCTAACCTCAGGGCACTGGCCTTGCTGAATTGTAAGGGATTGAGTCCTGCTGTGTTGGGTTTCAGCACTGGTCCCAGGAGAACGTGAGTATGCTTGTCACAAGTGACCTGTTGGAAAATGTCAGCATGCTTTGAAGAAAAATCTTGTACTGCTAGGGTCAAGCTTCTTGCTTGTCTTTTAGCTGCTCCTGCTAAGGCTCAGGAGTGACTCGTATGCCACCAGCCATCTTCTTGGCTTTATTTCTTTTTGTTGCAAGCTGCTGGACGTACAAAGGCGAGTACTGATGAGGACGGTCTGGATGTGTCATGGATTTAGTGACAAGGATCTTTGTTCCTATGTTGGTCCCTCATTGCTACCATGGAAGAAGGAGTTGGACACCCGAGTCATCAACTGGGCTGTCCAGATTGGCCCTGCCTGCACATCTGAGTTGAGGAGCTCCATGTACCACTTGTGCTAGGATTACCAGCAGTTCGTGGGTAAGAAGGTCTGGGCCTGGCTTTTTTTGATCTTTTTAATTAGCAGAGCTGGAGACTATGAGCCAGGTCTCTTCCAGAATGTGACACACCTGGAGCTCATGTGGTTGGTAGCCTGCAGGTAGAGTGCAGTGAAGGACCTGATGTGAACCAGAAGGCAGTGTTAGATAAGTAGATGGAGTACCTATTTAGGAGTTACAATCCATTTTCTCCTTCTCTCTTCCCCACATCAAGACACCCAGTGTTGCTTTCTTTCCAGGGGCCATGCTTGACTCACTGGTCTGAATTATTATTCTTATTACTATTATCTTTGCCTGGAGTGCTGGGAAAGAGCCAGAAAATTAGCAGGCTGCTCTGTGACTTCATCGTTCCTCAGAACTGAACTTCCATGCATTGGCAAGAGTTGTGTCAAAGGTGGCTGTGATCCCCTGTGCATGTAGCAGAGGAGAGCTCAGGAAAAAGCAAGTTGGGGTAAAATTTTCCCTCTCCCTTTTTCCATGTGGAGGCCACCACCCTGCTGGGACAGACATATGTCTTTTAAGGTTAATTTCCGCTGCTCTGCCTGCTTTAGATGCAAATTTTAAGATTCTGCAGACTAAATTTTAATTCTTAATGTCTGATGAAAGGTGTTGGGAAGAAGTCAATATTTCTGAAATGTCTGGGAGCTGTACATAAACAGTTCTTTGCAGGTTGGTTCAACTCTTTGCTTCTGCTCCCAAATGGCCAGATGAGCAATGGTAGCAGGAGGGGAAGAGACGAAACCTTGCTAGTCGAAAGCTGCCTGCACCCCTTCGTGCTCAAAGGACTTATCTTCTTTATAATTGCAACCAGCTTTATGGCAATGTTGGTTGCTGAAATGAGGTTCTTCACTAACAGCAGAGGTTTTAGTTTCCATGTCTTGTTAGATTTTTCACTTCTTGTGTACTGTTGTTTTATGAGGCCAACATAATGTACAGATTTTTCCTACTTGCTGCCTTGAGAGATTAATTTTCTTCCCATTCTCAGCATCCTCTTAAGCCTTTCAGTGCCACACCTGCATGTGATTGTCTCTTGCAGCTCTCTTCCATGGTACCTTACCTTAGGAAATGTCCAAGAGATAACAGCCCTTGGAGCTTGTTCAAGGAAGGTTTGCAAAGTAGCTCAGGCTTTGTAGGCATCAAGCCGCTTTTCATCATGAGCTGCCTGGCAGTTATCGCTGTGGTAACTCAAGGCTCCTTCAGTGGGGTAACCTGGCAGATTAGGGAGAACTCACAGTCCTGTCTTCCAGCAGAGCTGTGAATTAGTAAGGTTCATCCAGGAGACGGCAATATCTGAATTCAACAATTTGGAAAGTAAATAGCTGGCCTTAGCCTTAGAAATAGATTAAAAACCAATAGAGAGACAAGATTGTTGTCCTGATTTGTTGTGATCGAGTCAGAGTGAAAAAAGACAGGAGTCTTTAAATTCTGGCTGGCTGCCTGCTCTGGCTCTCCTGAGGCTGAGCGTGCTGGGAGGAAAGCTCAGGAAAAGGAAGCTCAGAGAAAAGCTTTTAGCAAGCCCATGAGCTGGGGGCAACAGGTCCAAAAGCCTCTAAGTTCCATTTTAGAAGGGATGAAGATGTCATTATTGACTCTCTGACTTGGTTACTGGGGGGATGTTGACCTTAGAGTAGCTTTCAGCTGCTGGGAGCTGCAGATGATCACTGCCCACCTGTGCGACAGCTTGGTGAGTTGTAGACAAAATTATGCTGGTCTCACTGCTTTGAGCTAAAAGGGGAAGGAATGGAGAGACCAAATCATGCCCTTTTCCCAGACTTGGAAAGGGAGATGAACAGACATCCTTAGGAAGCAAGTGCTGGAATAGGAAATGGAGCCCAGACTTCCTGCATCCCTGAGCAGCCCATCTGAGTATCCCACCCACGCACGTAGCCCTTAGAGAGGGGCAGGGAGGGTATTGCCCTCCTCCCATCCCTGCAAGGCAGGGTATATTCCTGTACCCTCATTAGGAAGGTGAGGCAAAGAGGGGTTAGGTGGTTGGCCCAAGGCCACCCATGAAGCGTATGGCAGCATTTTCTATTATTTTCTTTGGCTTCCAAAGCAGTCTTGCAATTTATCTGATAAAAGTACGCAGCCTGAAAAAATACCACTCTCATATTCTGTCATTGTCTTCCTCAAAACCCATTTCCCATTTTATATGGGTTAAACAGGAAGAGGGTTTCAATATGACCTTACCTGAAGCAGGAAGTGACGTACAAGCTCTCTAATTTAGTCATTTGGGAGGAAACAGCTGGACCTTCTAATGTGAGATGGTTTTCCTTTTTTTCTTTTTTTTTTTTTTTTATCTTCCTTTTTCATGCCGTATCCTCTTAATCTGTGCCAGCTCATGGAAAGGGAATTGGTCCCCAGTAACTGTGGAGAAGAGCAGAATCATTAGAGGGGGCTGAGAGCTTGGCATTGTGAAGCCAAATGCTTTCTTGCAGCTGGAGCTGACACCTCCTTGCCTGGAGCTGCTGTGTAAATATTACATGAAGAAGGCAGAGAGCTGCACAGCAGCATACTGTTGAAATTGGTGGTGTCTGGTGCTTAATCAGGTAGTGTCAAAACCAAATACTGTCAAGTCAATGGAAAAAAACACCCTCCCCGTAGCTTCCCTGGGCCTTGGCTGACACCTTCAGAGAGAGGCTCTATTGAAAATTGTACTGAGAAGTTTGTAATTACTATGTTTTTTAATATAGTGCATCTCCCTTTGTCTTTGATATAAAAGCAAAAATATATTCTGCAGGATCTCTTTGTAATCCTCTTCTAGGCGGAGATATCATCACATTTGGGATGGTGAGGGAAAGCAAAAGGAAACCAGGTGGATTTCTTCAGTGGATTCAGTGAAGTGGAAAATCTTGCAACCTAGTTAGAAGCTTCCCACTTTAGCCTGTTCACTTATTCTTGGCACCACCTTCTAAGTGGATATATAATAATAATCTAGTCAGTGTTTCAGACTCACACTCACTAAATGTCAATAATACGGTATAGTCATAAGAGCCTTTATTACAAAGCAAGGATGCTTTTGCACTAAAATGTGTGCAGGCAGACCTGAAAGACAGTCTCTGCACTGGGCTGTTAGACAAGTGATGACACACAGATACAGGCAGGTGGGGGCATTGAGACAATGTCAGCTATCAGGTCAGGTGATGGTCTCAATGTGATGGTAACCAAAGCTAATGTCAGGTGGTCACTTAGGCATCATTGCAAAAGGTGGGCATGAACGAAGATAAAGTAGTAACACTTTAAATTGCCCTGGGGTGAAGCTAAGGCAGAGAGATACTCTATTTTCTGTAGTACCTGCAAGTGCTCGAATGTGGTGGTGTTAGCTGGTGCTCTCGTGCTTAGGGTGACGTTTGTGACAGTCATAAAGATTCTCCTCTTGATTGTACTGAGCTATTGATTTTGGCAAAGCTACTCCCCATTCCAGTTTTGGGAAGAGGTATTTAATGTGTGGGTAACTAACCGAGTCCTTAGACTGGGGATGTTCTACTTCTGTGGGCAGAATACTCGTCCCCAAATCTGTGTCTTTGTCACTATTTCTCATATTGCACCAGCATGATGCAGCATGTTCTTAATTGCTCTTAATAGTCACTGTCTACTCTAGTGTAGGATCTGGGTGTACCATGGCTTCACAATGCAACTTCTTAAGCTTGTGATAGTTGACTCGTTAGATGGAATAAAATATTCATAGACTTTAAGTGTCCATAAATACATGTGTGGTCCCACATGTAGTGTGTTTGAAACCTCTCTAGCAATAATTATGTTTTGATATGTCGCTCGCACTGTTTCTCTGACCAATGGGGTGTGTTTTATTTTCCCTATAAACCACGCTAGCCAAACACAGTGATGCCTATGCTCTCGGCAGTCAGCAGCGTGATTTTATAGGCTTGATGCAAACTTGTTTGAAAGGAAAACACCCCTATCTATGTTCACAGGGAGAAACGTGCCAAACCTCTACTAACCATAGCTGTGCTTAAAACAGGAGCTCCACACTGCTGTTCTGTCTCCCTTACAGAAATCTTCCATAGCTGCCCCTGAAATACTGAAAGTGTGGTTCTCCACTGTCCAGAACAGGCCTATAAATGCAAACTTTAATGTGCAAAGTTCATAAATCATCCAGAAAGGTTTGAACTGATGTCTGGTGTGATACACACATGACATTGCACAATGTTGTGGAAGAGCTCGCATGTCCTCTTTCCTGGTGGTGTGGCCTTGGAATGTTTGTTTGACCTCTCTGGACCTCAGTGTGCTCTGCTGCAAAGCCAACAGGATTTGCTCACCTTCTATAAAGTGTAAAGATGTGTGTGTTACCTAAGGGCTGACTGCTAGCATGGGCTTTGAAACCCCTGAATTTGAGTCGTATTCCTCTACCAGCAGGTCCACCCCAGGAGTGGTGGCTGCAGGAATGGCAAGGTGACATTGTGGTTCCCTAATAGCATTCAGCAGAGGCAGTAATGAATGGGATGATATAAAAACTACATTTCCCTCTGAGGAATGTACACTTAGGATGGCAGCCATGCTTGCCAGCTGCAAGCCTGTTCCCCCAGGGCATTCCTGCCTGTCTTGGAGTCATGGGGTCTGTGGATGTATTCGAGGTGATGCACGGAGTGTGGTCTTTATCGTAGCAAGGTCCTTGGCTGTAGGCTACTTACTAGCTGCTGCTGTCTATGTATTCCCTGTCAGGAGAGTCACTGGCAGAGGTGAAATTTTCTTGCCAGGCATCCTTGTGCCCTCAGGGCTTTGATGCAACAGAGAGCATCTGAATTGCCATTTTCCTAGCTCTGTGAAGATGAGATTTCTAATTGCTCCCTCAACATGGCTGGAGATTTTCCTGCTCTGGCTCAGAATGTTCTCTTATTATATTAACCCACACATGTATTTTTTGTGGGTAGAAGGTTATTCCTGATTTTCCCCTCTTCAGCAAGTGAAGACCCACAGTAGACCCCTGTGACCCCAAGCAAAATACTCTGAAAATCAGTTTTAAATGTTTTTCCACTCTCCTGCCCCACAAGCACTTTGCTGCACTGTCTCTGAATTCAGCCTATTTCCTTTGCCTGCAAATTTGACAATCTCTGACACCTGCCTCATCTCAAGTATCATGATCTGGGGGACGTTAGTCATGGGATAGATGCTACAAGAGGCAGCTGAGCTCCTGCTCTTCAGCAGAAGCAGGGCAGCTGGCACAGCCCCTGCTGGTGTGTGAGTGGGAGGTTTGCAATTTCCCAGGGCTGTCACTCCAGCAACTTTCACCAGCATTAAAATCACTTAGAATTTAAAAACAAACAAACAAGGATATGTGAAGTATTTTCCTGGAAGAAAGCCACCAGGAGCAGATTAAGTGCATCTCCCCCCTCCCATCTCCCGAGCATGTCACAGGAAGAAAGACTGGAGTTCAGCATTTTCCTAAGTGCGATTAAAATAGGCTCTGGAACTGGCTGCTGGGATGGGACAGAGGAAAGCCAGGCGTAGGAGGGAAGCTCTATGAGTGTGTTTTATATATCAGGTGAAACTGTCAGAATCCCTGAACCAACATTGGTGGTAATATCTTTTTTTATTAATAAAAGAGCAGCTTAGTTTCTTTTAGTAACAAGAGATAAGAGCTGTTGGCTGAAGCAGAGAAGAATAAAACGTGACTGATTCTAGAGGAACTTCTATGCTGGATTTCCACACACTAAGGGGTAACTATCCTGTATCTTCTGCATTTTACAAGCATGGGACATCCTTAACAAGTTCTTTCCTTGCTCTCAGTCCAGGTAAGTTTTCCTCTAATGCCTCAGCAGAAGGTGTTTTATAAAGACAACACAGGATGTTTTACTCAAAGGGAATCCAGAGCAGTAGCCAGCCTCCGAAATACCGTCACTTGAGGCATACAGAAGAGTCTTCCGGCTGTTATTGCTCAAGAAGAGATTTTCTGTTTAATCTTTTGCTACTGTCTTTGTGATTGTAACAGTCTGTGTCAAAACTCTAGACTGTTTTGGGGAAGCAGCTTTCCATCTGTTTCTGAGCTGGGCAGTTGTAGCTTGCATTTTGTCCTTTCATACAGACATCCCTGATTTGTAAAGATAAATCTAAGTAGTTTGGTTTAAACTAAATTAAGCGAATTTATCATGGGTAGGAACCCTTGGAGATTGCAGTAGTCATGATCTGTCTTTAAACTTCCCTCTATCCTCTTGGCAAAAGGACCTGTAGCTTTTTGCATAACGGTGGCAATTTGCTGGTGGCTCTGGAGAGTGACAGTGTGTGCTGGTGTGTGAGAGGCACCTCTATTTGGGAGGGGGTCTCCTTTATTTGAAAGAACTGAGGCTCTGGCCCATATGAGGAGGATCTGAGGACATACAGCCTGGGGATGGGATCAAGGCCATCAGGGTTTGCTGCTCAAACCACTGGCCTCACCGCTGAAGGTGTTGGCCCGATTACTTGGCTTTGGCCAGTGTTGGGTTTTCTACTAGTCCTTTCAGCTGTGATTAACGCTGTGTGTCTCTGTGCCCTGCTGTTGGCCAGGATGGACACCAGGATTACTGTTTGACATAATTCTTCCCTTCTTCTGTTGGGGGAATATGCAGGTGTTTGATAGGAATTGGAGTTTTGATGTGAGGCTTTGTCTGTGTGTGCAGGCATGTGCTTTCTTCTTGTCTAACTTCTGTGTTGCTCTGCATTTGAGCAAGAAGAGGGCATGGGGTGTGAAAGAGGGCATGGGGTGGAAGGCAGAGGTTTGCAAAGTATCTTTACATCCCATTGGAGCTAAGGCCAGACCTTAAAAATAGTCTTTTACTCTTGCTTTTTCTTGTTCTTCTGAAAAGCTGTAATCTTGCCCACAGCATGGGGTTATTTCCTGTTGTTTTAATTCTGGAGTTCTGGGTGAGATTTCAAATATAGTAGGGCTGAACTGAAAAGTGTCTTTTGGACAAGCATCAGGGACTTCCAGTAGGTTTTGAGGGTCTGTAGAGGGACTGAATCTGTAGCACTGACCTGCTTACTGCAGCCTGTGCTCCTGAGGAGAGGTGACACAAAGCCTTTGCTGTGTGCTGAGGGTTTCGTGGAGCTCTGCCCACCACATTGTCATATAGTGAAGCAAAGCTATTAGGGCTCTAACTTATCTGGTGGGTGGAGTGAGATTGTTCTCTACAAGGTGCTGGTATTGATGGGAGTCCAGATGTCCTTGTGTTGGGATTTTGTTGGTGAGAACCTCAGACCTATTGGCCGTTCTCTTGCTGTGTGTGAGAGGTGTCGGCTGGGTTTTGATAAAGACCTTGACTTGGACCAAGTCAGGTGTGCAACTGGCCACAAGAGTTGCATCACAGGGGACTTGAAAACATCCCAAGGAGGCAAGTGAGGAAACGATGCCTGCTGTTTCTCTTTATAGAAAGGTAGAGACTGTGGTTAGCGCTAACACAGGTCTGACAGTCCAAACCTGATTGAATATGTGTTTTATTTGCCAGCACCATGTCCTGCCTGGTCTTTCATCTGTCTTCTGCGTCTGGTTAACATGAGCTGTAGGAGATGTAGGTCAAACCCCTGTTGCCAAAAAAACAAGTTGTCTTTGCTGCATATTGTGGCAGAAAGGGTTAAACAGAAGATGGTGGTGGCTAATAGCTTGTTTTAGGCAGTAACACAGCAGTGACTGCTGAAATGACATGGGAACACTCTTCAACTGACGTCCTTGCGAGCCTTTCAGTGACATCAAACTCCTGGACCTCTTCCAGCCAAGTTTGGCCTTGCCCCAGTGACAATAGATGTTAATCTGTTGGCTTGTCAAAAAACCGTGTTAGTGGGTTTTTTACAGCCCCATTTCCAACCCTCAGATTTCCCTGCTACTAAACACAGCATTATGTCATTGTTTTACCAGGAGCCAGGCACCAAAGCCAACTTTATAGCGCTGTCGTCAGCGAACGTCCATTCACTTTGGGGCTTTATCTAAGTTCCCAGGCTCTTTCTTTCCACTGTTGCCAGTGTTCTGCTCTCTGTGTCCATTAAAAGCCCATGGATGCTTTATGGGAAACATGCATAGGGTCTAGCAATCGCAGCTTTCCGACTGATTTGTCTTAGATGAGGCTCCTGTACCCGTTTAGCGAAGGTTCCTTGAAGCTTTGTAGAGCTTCATTTTCTGATGACTTCAGCCAAAGCAAACACTTGGATTCATGAGTTCCCATGTGCAAAATGAGGTGAAGGGATTTGCAGCCCAGCCTTGCTCCAAATTGATAAAATAATAGCCAAGTCATAGCCAGGGGGCAATACCCTGCCCATGCTGTCTCCTGTTTATTTCAAAACACAATAGCAGAATTCCTATTAAAAAGACTGGTGATCAGATTGCTAACATTATAAATTAACTTTGTTTAGCTTTCAGAAACAACACTCGCCACACATGAAATAGTCATTTATAACATTCTTGTAACTGTTGTTTCTTGTTGTGCTTCTGGACTTGTTTCCAGCTGTCTCTGTAAAGGATATGAAAGTAAAGATTTCTAGAGTTGCCTTGAGTGTTTGGGAGCAAATCTGCTTGAAACAACCAAGTCTCCCATCCCTAGCTCTGGTCTGGTTTCTGGGGCTGACAACAGTCTAATCCTTCTCATGCCAAGACCTGTCTGAAATGAATGCAGATTCTGAACTCTTCTGATACAGGCACTGATAAATGAGAGAGAGGAGCAGGTTCAGCCTCTTGGCAACAGTGCAGGAATTATGACATTCTTGGGTACCAGATGGAATAAAATTAAATGTTTTTAAATTAAGCTGTGCAATACCTTGCTGGAAGATGATGTGAAAGCTGAAAGTACAAATGGATCAAAAAAATAAATTGACAAATTTCTGGGGGCAAGGCTGACTGCTGTTAGACAGCAGTTAAGATTTGTGGTTGGGTCAGAAAGTCTGTAATCTACTGATTGCTAAAGACTAAGCATGCTGTGTTCTCTCTGTTGATGTTTATGCAGTTACCATCTAGCTTAATTAAAAACAGGGTACTGAGCTTAGGTAAAACTTCCTTTTGTTCCAGCCTGGCTCTTCTGATGCTTTCCCAGATGCCACCTTACAGTGTGGCACCAGCTCAGGCTTATGAGGCTTGCTGCATATTGCTAATATTGTGAGGTGTCGAGTCTTGACCAGATGAAGTTAGGAAGAACAGTGAGGAAGCAAGCCTCCCATCATCACTTCCAGCTCCCTCTTCTGCTCCCTAAGCTTTTTTTTTTTGGATCCTATCATGTGTTTATGGGCTAGTGTCAAACATTTGGTCCCTGGCATATCACTTTCTGCTTCATAGCCTTGGGTCAAGTGGCAATTTATTTTTGTAGAGGTATTGTGTCTGATATTACTATTAATAAATATTCATGCTTTGAACTTATCTAATGCCTTTCATCCAAGAATCCCCCAACACTCTGTGTCATCACCTCCTTGCAAGGTAGGCAGATCAGACAAGGAAAGCAGTGTGTGTCCAGCAATATATTTCCTGGCAGAATTGCTTTCTCAGAGCCCTCACAAGACTAGTGGGTAATTTGGACAGATAGAAGAAGTTTTCTTTTATGGCTGAAAGTATTGTGTATGAGTCATAGGATTGCAGAACATAGACCGTGGAGAGAGACCTAGGTGTGCAGGCATGTTTCTTTCCCACATCTGAACCTTCAAGGTAGTTGGATTTGATTCACTGGAAGCCTCAGACTTCTTCTGATGGTTAATAATTTCCAGTGTAGACATTTTTATTCTCAGCCACCCCATTTATTCTCATGCCAGTATTGTCCTCTTGCATAAACAGGGTCTCATCATCCTCAGTTTGGTTTGACCAAACCTTTGACAGAAGTCCACCTTCTGTCCAGGATTTTGTAGAAAGTGATTGTGTCTCTTCTCAGCCTTCATTCTGCTGAGCTGCTCTCACTTCCTCCTGTAGAAAAGGCCACCCTCGAAGGTGTGTAGCAGACAGGTTTCCCTGCCCCCCACTTCTCACAGTTGCTGCAGACTGAATACAAGTGAACTGTTTGGCCCGGGCAGTGACAACAATTCAGTCTGGGCAACTTCAAATGTATAGTGGGTTAATTTGCAGGTGGCAGGGACCAGATGCAGTCACTTGGGAATAAGGTTGGCCTCAGTGGGGTGATTTGCCAGATGTAGTCAGGTGGGATTCGGGGTAGATGGGTTCCTGGGTCTGTCCTGTGCACTGTGTCAGCGGGAATGAAGATGCTTGTTGGAGAGCAGCTTGTGGTTCTTTCACGGTTTCATTTTCTTCCCTTCAGGGAGTTTCAGAGATGGTCCCAGAGCCTTGCAAGTGACACTCCATTTGCAAAAGCAGAAAAGAGAAAATGCGGCTGATTATGTTAACTTTAATGAGGGTAATCTTAAGCAGATGGTGCCTGTTTAACGTTCTGAAAGCAAAGATAAAGTAGTCTTCAGCAGGTCTTGGGAACGGAGTGGGAGCGATGCAGGGCCTCATCATTTTAGTGGGCAGCAACTCGCCTGGTGAGCTGCTTGGCAGGGTTGGTAGAGTGCTTAGGTGAAGTCTTCTTGTTTGGGCAAATTCTGCTCCTGGGGGGAAGACTCAGAGAGCGCGTCCTGCTTGGGTGAGAGGAGAGGTGACCTGCTGTTCTGTCTGAGCTTCAACAGCAGTAAATAATTCCAGATTGATGTTGTAGAAGCGTGCTGGTTTTTGCAAAGGGAGGATAGGAGGGGAGCCAAACATAACAAGAGTTTCTCAGCGCTTGGGGAAGAGAACCAGGGTCACATTCGGAGCTTGTCATGTTGGCAGACACAGAAATGACGCGCCACATCACATGTATATTGGTGGAGATAGCAGGGGTGATTATCAGCAAGCTTCTTTGTAGGTTGGTTTTTGATGCTGATGATGCAAAACTGATGCTGGGATGTTTCAGACAAACATTCTCTTTTCAGCTTCCATATCTGCTCTTTTTTAATGTTTTTGGCATTTGCCGTTGGGGTAAGGAAGAGGCCATAGCAACCTCTGGGATTTCCATTCCCATGAGTCTATGTGGTTATAGATCTGCTGCCATTAAAATCAGCACTGCTTGAAGTTGTCCCCTTCACAAAGCTGGGTGCTGACTCTGCTCCAAAGTACCAATTTCTTCATCCAAAGCTGTCCTTGACCCTGGCTATTCGGCCAGATATCTTCTTGGCTGGTGTGTCTCCAGCCTTCTTTGCCGAGGAACATTCCCAGGACCTGACATGGTTTTTTTTTAAATGTTTTCACTGTCCTACTCAGTGCTAGTTTCTCCACATCTTGTAGGACTAATTTATTATTAGTGAACTAAGAAGGCTTTGGGATGGCTGCAGGTTATTTCATCAAAGCAGTCCGAGACTCATTTGCTCTTCAGATGTTTAACTCTTAGAGGCTGATTTCTTTGGGACACCAAAGAGGGGAATGCACTGCCTTGTAATTTAAGGCAGTAGTTTTCACACTGAGACTTGTGGCCTGTTTCAGAAGTGCTGGTAAAAGAAGAACTGGCAGTAGGTTGCTTTTCCTAGACTTAAATTCACTGTTCAGTGGATGAAAAATATGTAGAGACCACTTGTTAAATTACATTTGGTGTCTTTGCTGTGCCTTTCATTTGCACTTCTCTACAAGTGTCAGTGAAATTGCAGAAGCACCTTGGAGTATGTGTTGGAAGAGTTGGGAGCAGGTAGCAGTGTGTGCAATCATAAGGAAAACCTTTCAAAGTCTTTAATATAGTTTGCTAAAGGTAAAACCAGTAGATTGCAAGCCATCTTCCTGGATGGAATGAGATGTTTGTGCTGTGATAGAGATCGTTGTTCACTGGCTGCTTCTTTGTAAAGCTTCTGTGTAGAGGCTAAAAAATGTGTGGTGGGGAGGAACCAGGGCTGGCTTCTAGTGAGAGTGCAGTGATCCAGCTGGGGAGGGCTCTGGAGAATAAGTCTAATGAGGAGAGGCTGAGGGAGCTGGGGGTGTTCAGCCTGGAGAAAAGGAGCCCGAGGGGAGACCTTCTCGCTCTCTCCAACTCCCTGAAAGGAGGGGGTAGCCAGGGGGGGGTTGGTCTCTGCTCCCAAGTCACGGGTGATGGGACAAGATGAAGTTGCACCCTCAAGTTGCACCAGGGGAGGTTCAGATTGGAGACTAGGAAACATTTTTCCATGGAAAGGGCTGCCCAGGGCAGTGGTTGAGTCCCCATCCCTGGAGGTATTGAAAAGCTGTGATGCCATAGTGCTTAGACATATGGTTTAGTGATGTTTTTTTATCAGAGTTAGGTTGATGGTTGGACTTGATGATCTGAGAGGTCCCTTTGAACCTAGACAATTCTATGATTCTATGCTTTGTGCTTCCAACAAACTGCTTTTGTGAAAGCAGTTTTGAAAACCTCCTACAGAGCTGGTAAAACCTCACTGCAGCCTGGCAAGGAAAATTATACAGTTCTGTCTTAGGGTGGGTTTTTTTTTGCCTGCAAGGTGGAAGACCTGGCATGGTTTGCCTGTTATTGCTGAGCAGATCAATGGAAGAATTAGCAAGGAGTGGCCCTGAGAGAATGGATTTGTAATTTATTTGGGGTTTTGAGAGGCCTGTCATAGACTGTTTTCTCAGGAGGTGCTAAGTGCCTGTGTGCTGGAAACTGGACTGTTCCTGGGAGCTCTTTTGCTGCCCACCTCAATATCCCTTCTGCTAATCAGAAGGGTGCATCAGATGACCCTGGTTGTCCATCTGGCTCTAGCTGACAGAATATGTTCTGGGGTGAAAACAAGGATTATCCTTAATGCTCTCTTAGGTTATTGCAGGGCACTTTAAGGAGTACCTCATTTTATCTGCTAGTCTGAGGGACTGGCATCAGTGTTCCCAACTGACCAGGCAGGAGACAAGAAAAGCCATCTCCTGAGCAGTCCCACAGCTGGGACCTTTCAGTGTAAAAGGAGCCATGTGGTATCCGATATGATTACAAGCACTAGGGCCAAACAGCTAATGCCTGGCTCCCTCTCCAGCCGCCCCAGGGATCCTGTGCCCACGAAAATGGGAAACAGGACATTAATGATAACGTGCCCGAGATACTGGTCCCATTTCCCGAGGCCACGTTACCTCCTTGGCAGATGGGGATTAGCAGGAGGGGTTGGGGAGATTGCCAATAGCTGTCACTTATTTTAGAAAAACAGAGGCTAACATTCAGCAGTGTAACTCTGGCTATAAAATACTTACTAGGCTTGTTATTAAACTGTAATACTTAATATTATACAAGGGGGTTAAAATTAAGAACATTTATTGCAAAACTGGTCCTTCTGCAGTCTTTTTCTCCCAGGTGATTTTTTAAATAATTGCTTAGCTCTCTTGCTTCAGGAGTGCACAGCTGAGGAAAAAACCCAATTGACTCTTGCCAATTAACTCTGCTGCAGCTAGATTCCTGCTTGTGTCCATGGGGGTTTGCTGGGTAGAGGAATTGAGGTTTCTCATGCTTGGGCAGTGAGCTACAATAGTGATTTTTTTTGACATCACACACTTGACACTGATCTTGCGAAGAGATGCTGTTGCCAAAAGTACAGGGATGGGATTTGGTCTCGCTTTGATCTCAGTTTAAATCACACGGGCAATTTACTGCACCTTAATAAGTACCAGTGCATGAGTAGCGAGGTGCTTGCTCTGCCTGCAGACTCAGAGTCTGTTCAAATACATGGTAGAGTGAACTTGCCTTTTTTTTTTTTTTTTTTTAGCTAAACTAAAAAATTGAGTCAAATTGTCTTGTGATGGTCAAGGTTTATGCAAAGTTGCCATCAATTATCTAATGCATGTAATCAGGAGGATTGTAGCACTTTGGTAACACGTCTGATCAGTCTTTGTGTAATGTAGTGAGCGGTCTGAAATTGCTTCAGGGATTGGGAACTTTTGGTTGCATCTCTTCAGTGTGGTTTGGTGTTTCTTCAACTTTTAAATGATTCATCTGGTGAATTCAGGGTGAATCAAAGGTCTCTTTTGGAAGTCCCACTGCTTCACTGGGTTTCCTTGAAGATCTCTTAATTTCTGCCCTGGTTTAATTGTTCTCTGTAAAGAAACATGCTGATGATGATTCAGGCTATGGATTTGCCAACAGTGGAGTCTGTTACCACAACTTGAGATACCCCCCTCTCTCAGATTGTAACTCCTATTTTGCTCTATTTTGAGTTTCAATGATCTGTGGTTTCATTATCCTGTGTGTGTTGCTGTCCTCTTAGACTGTGTGTAAGAGCTCTCCTTCATGCTGAAAGGGGGAGGAATAGGATAAAAATACCGTTGTCATTACTGTTGCTGAAAATTGGCTGAATTTCCCACACACCAAGTGCCTCTTTCAGTCTTATTTAGAGATATAGTAATATTCCAAAGGAGCAAAACTCATCTTCTCTGGTGAAATTTGTTTAGCTCACTAGAAATATAATCTCCTAATAAGCCACAATTTTAAAATCAGAATTCAGCTACCTGCTTAGCATTCCCCAGGTAGCACAAACTGATGCTGATAAAAATGACATGGGATGTCAGGTGTTGGGGAAAGAGGTGTATGTGCAGGGGGTGAGAAACAAAAGTCACTGGAGCAACTGTTCTGCAAAATTTTGCAGAATGCAGTGATGTGGTTTCTCCCAGGCTGGTCAGGCAGCTGTGATAGCTCCTTCAGCACATGCCCACTTCTTGGCAGCTCAGCTGTTAGGAAACAGCACAGAGGCAGAGAAAAGGCCCTGGCTGCCTCTGTGAGTGTGAGGGGCTGTCCCAGCAACAAAATTCAATCTATTGTTATTTTTGGAGGCTGGCTGGATAGAGTTCTGCTCTGTGCAGTGTTAGATTAGATGATAAAACTGGCCACGGGTTGTGTGTGTGTCTCCTCTTGTCCCTGTGAGGAAGACTACGGAGGATAGTGGTCTTTTCCTGGTAGATGGTAAACTATCCATGAGCCAGCAATGTGCCCTTGTGGCACATTCAAAGAGAGACAGGGAAGAGTCCAGCGTGGGCCAACAAAGAGGATGGAGGGGTTGGAGCATCTCCCTGATGAGAAAAGGCTGGGACTCTTTAGCCTGGAGAAGAGAAGGCTTAGGGGAGACCTTATTCCTGCTTCCAAGTCTCTAAAGGGTGGGTTGAAGGAGGACAGAGCCAGACTTTCCAGTGCTTCCCAGTGACAGGACGAGGGGCAACGGGCACAAGCTGGAACATGGGAAGTTCCACTCCAGTCTGAGGAAGAACTTCTTTCGGGTGAGGGTGCCAGAGCCCTGGAAGAGGCTGCCCAGGGAGGGTTTGGAGTCCCCTTCTCTGGAGATGTTCAAGCCCCTCCTGGATGCAGCCCTGAGTGATGTGCTCTGGGCAGCCCTGCTTTGTCAAGGGAGTTGGACTAGATGAACTCTAGAAGGTCCCTTCCAACTCCAACAATTCCATGATTCCTTCACACCATTTCTCTAAGGGCAGGATGAGTGTTGCTCACAGGCACAGGCAGTGCCTCCGCCTGCTTCCCACCAGTTGGGCTGGCATGTGTTAATGCTGGTCCCAGCCTTATTTATTCCAACTCTTTGGAGCTCATTGGAGAAGGGACGAGTAGAGCATGGGAGGCTGGTGTCACCGGAACAGGAACCTGGTCAGGTTTTTGGGTTGCCCCCTGTAGTCTGGGTCTGTCTCTGCAGCATCCTTTAGTGGGATAGAAAGGATTCTTTTGAAGACGAAAGTGAGCAAGTTTTGGAAACTGCTCTGCAGTGGGTCAAATACAAGGTATGCAAGAAGGTATTGAATGTGCGTAGAAATGTGTCCAGAATTCTTCTAGGGGGGCTAGAGACAGCTACAGTCTTAGCCACCTCTAGGCATGTCCAAAGCTTGCTGGTTGCTAACAGAGCTCAGTGAACAGGGTGCAGGAAAGAAGGTCTTGGTCTGAGCCACAAAGCCATGTCAGCCCTGCCCCTCTGAAGGGTAGTAACACGCTCAACAAGAGTCCCTTGCATTGCAGCACCAAAGCAGTGGCTGTGAAGGACCTCCTCTGGAGTTTTGTGGGCATTGAGGGCTTTAAACCCCTCCTTGCAGACTTGTTCCAGCTGTGTCTCTGACCTGGGCTGAGGAGGATTGTTCCAAGGTCCTGTATCCAGCTGCTGCACTGCTGATACACTTTAACCCTTCAGTGTTGTTGTTTTGCTTCAATCTCAAACTTGCATCTCTTGAGAGCAGGGATGCTTGGGAGGGTGTGTGTCCCTCTCCTTCCACACGTGTTGCCAGTATGAGTGACTGCAGGTTGTTGCTGCATATCCAGGATCATGCTCTATATTCCTTTTGTAATATCCCTGTGTCCTGTTTTGTAATATCCCCGTGCAGCTTCTGCTGGAGGACCAAATGGGTCTGCGTGCTAGAGCCAGTCAGGCTCCTGCTGGGTAGGGTGACAGTGCTGCTGAGCCAGGGGCAGCTGCCCCTGAAAGCACAGAATCACAGAATATTCATGGTTGGAAGGGACCTCTGAGATCATAGAGTCCAACCACAAAAACAATAAAATACACACTCCAAAAAACCCCCACAAAACCAAACAAAAAACCCGCACCCATTCACAGACAGACACAACCCAACAATCTCGGGCACTAGAGCATGCCCTAAAGTGCCACATCTACACGATTCTTAAATACCTCCAGGGATGGCGACTCCACCACCTCCCTGGGCAGGCTGTTCCAGGGCCTGACCACCCTCTCAGGAAATCATTCTTCCTGATATCTAATCTAAACCTCCCCTGCTGCAGCTTCATACCATCTCCTCTGGTCCTGTCATTATTCCCTTGGGAGAAGAGGCCAACCCCCACCTCTCTACACCCTCCTTTCAGGTAGTTGTAGAGGGCAGTGGGCAGCCCAGGTCCTGTTCCCTGCATCCACTTTGTCTTGGCACTTCTCTGAGACTGTGGTTAGCTTCAGGGAGCAAAAAAAGAAGTCCCAAATTATTTCCTTTTTTGGAAAGTTTTTCTTTCTGTTTTTCTGTCTGTTGGTGGAAGCCTGTGGCCGTGCTCAGGGATGCTATCCCGAGCTGGGGTAAAATGTCATCTCTTCCAGCTACTCCTGGCCAGAGGTCACATCCTTCTGCAAATCTGATCCCTGGCACCCTCCCTTCTCCCAAAAACAACCGGGATTAACTAGAGACCACTTCCTAGCTGGATTTTTTTAAATTTTTTTTTTTCTCATCTGGACTTTCAAGGGATGGCACACCTGGTCCTGGCAGATGTGAAGTGGTGGTAACGGCTGGAGGGAAGGGGCAGTGGTGGGCGATGGTGAGGGGTGGCCAGCTGCCTCCTACATCTGCTCAGCTGGGGCTCGAAGCATGTCTGACCTCAGCCGGGCAGCGGCTGCGCCTCCCGCTCACCAGTCTCCGTGACACACACGATGTTCAAAGCGCCTTTGCATATAGGAAGTAGTTTAATTGTGGGTTTTGTTCCCTGTTTCAGCAAATCTGACCAGCGTCTGCATTGTTCAGTGTAAATGTCACACACGCAAATATAAAAACATCTGGTTTAAAGTGTAAAGAGTGAGGAAATGGGTGTTGTGGTTAAAATATAGTCTGCATCCTGACGTTGCTCCTCCACAGCTAGGTTTTGTTTAGATAGTTTGGATGCAACCTGTAATAGCAAGACTCAGCTTGTACGTGGAGAATTAGAGCAGAGGCTGTTTGCCATGGCCCTAAACTTTCTCCCTGTCGTAAACGTTTCAGAGACATTTTTCATGTCTCTGAACATCCTTTTAGCAAGTTCTTCATGATTCAGTACCGCTTACTGTGCTGCACAGAATCAATCTTCATGGTTTGAAAGGACCTCTGAGATCACAGTGTCCAGGCACTCAAACACAAAACACTCCCCCCAATCTCGGTCACTAGAGCACTCCCTGAAGTGCCACATCTACATGTTTCTTGAATACCTCCAGAGAATGGTGATTCCACCACCTCCCTGGGCAGGCTGTTCCAGTGCCTGGATAGGGATTCAGCCCCATAGGGATAACCTCATTGACTTCACATCACTAGTTGTACTCTTGGCATCAATGGACTCGCAGCCCATCATGAATGGGTCCATTGATCAAGAAAAGGGCTCCAAGCATCTATAGAGTGCTGCCGTCCCATGTCTCTCTAGGGTTTCAGGGCTGTGTACATGTAGCTGGGTCATCCTCCTGCTTTTGTGGTGTTGTAGCACGTGCAACAGATTCTCTGTGGATCCCTGCAGCTTTTGCAGAACCCCATACTGTTACTGGCAGCTTTCAAAACTGTGTCCTTGCTCCAGATTTTTGTCTGTCTTTGGCACCTGTGGGAAGTGGAGAGATTTTTTTTTTGGTTTTGTATGTTGTACAACAGCAGATATATTGTCATGCTGTGCAAAAGCTTATCATCATTTTCATATGGCCTAGAAATTTTAACTTTTAAAGCTGAAATGTGAAAGAAAACTTCCTTTTTATGCCTTAGGACAAGAAAGCTTTTAGGTGCTTGTATCTTACTAGAAACCATTTGATATTGCTTTAAAGGATGCTAGACATATACACCGCTTACATATTTATCGTTTAGATAGAAGCCTTGCACTGCCCTGCAGGCCTCTTTTAAACTCAGCGTTAGCTTGGAAACACAATATATGAAGTCCTATCAATGCAGCCTATTGGGATAACTAAATATTATGCATGGAGCAAAATATTTCCTTTTCATATATGAAAATAAATGTTCTCTGCAGTGTTAAGCTTCAAGCGTGTTCTTCAAAAGATGTGATCAAGACATCAAAGAGAGGGAATTTATTAAGATAGCGGGAGATGAACCAGCTGCCTTTCCTTTGGTAATTAAGAGACAATCTCATGCATTGCCCTGCTGAATTTGCAAACTTTTTTTTTCCCCTGAGAGCTGTCTTCTGAAGCGGGAAGGGTTTTTTTTTACCACTTTTAACATGAACTGTTTAATTTTACAGTCATAATAAGACTTAGCAAGTGGCAACGTCTAGATTCAGCACTGTGCTCATCACTGCTCAGAATGATTTAAAGGGTCAATGCCATTTTCTCCTCTGTTTTGGATGGGAGGAGGCGACAAATTGATGGGTGTTCTCAGTCCATCTGACCTGGCCAAGGTGTGTACATCAGGTGGTCTGAGGGAAGGTTTCCTTAGTGTCAAACATATGCTTGCACATCTTCCACAGATATCCTCACAAACTCCCTGGTTAGGAGGGGAGACAGCAGTCGGAGGCTCCAGCCCAATCCCTAGTTGTTGCTCAGCACAGATGGAGTGAAAAACTGTTTTGGAGCAACTTCTTTATAAATTGACATCTACTTAGTTGTTCCTCCTTCACACTAGAGAGCTGTGGTCCAAAGGATGAGATAGGGAAGGAAATACAAGCCCTGCCTGGGCAGTAATTCAGTACAGCTCTCAAATTTGGGGGTCCCTGCTTTGGCATACTTCTGGGGTGATGTGAAGCAACGTTTTACTCTCTCATTTATCTGACTTCAGGAATTCTGAGCATTAAAAGTCGTCGGCAACTTCTGAGAAAATCTGACTGTTTTAATCTTTGTCCTTGGCAAAGAGTGGGTCTTGGCTGTGACAGCACTTTGTAGGTGTGTCTGAGCTCCTGGAGCCCTGGGTTTATGTAGGTGGGACATCACAGAGCTTGATGTAATTTTGAATCTGTAATTTGTAAATCTGAAAGCACAGAGTTTATCTAATTTTTCACCTGGATGTTGAGGTTCTCACTGGATTATCTGCCCTGCTGCTTTGAGGCCAGCTTGGACACAGTCTCTAAGCTGTGTCAGGGCTGCATGTCCCCATGCCATGCCATGAAGGTGTTATGGTCCTTCTGGTCTCTGGCATTCACAAGCTGGTCCACAGAAGCAGACTTCTGTGCTCAAAGCCTGCAGTTGGATAAGCAATCCAAAATATGTTGGCTTTTCTTTCTTGGGTGTTTGGTTTGCCGTGAAACTGGCTCAAACCCAATCTCTTGGGTTTGTTAATGTTCCTCTTTAAGATAGAAGCAGCATTGTCTTCTCCAGGCAGCAAGAACAATAGCCAGAGGATGAGTTTGCATGGAAGGGCTCATCTTCTTTGAAATTTCAGCCCCTTGAAGTGAAGGATACTTGAACTGGGGCTGTTTCTGAGGGGAAAAAGCTATGGTGAAACATCTCTCATAGCGACACGAGTGTCAAGAGGCTCATCCTTGCCACAAACTGCCATATGACTATTGGCAAATCACTCATGGTCTGATTTTTTTTTTTCTTTTTTTTTTTTTAATTTTCTTTCTATTTAAAATCAGAGTTGCAAAATTACCTTAATGAAGGCCCCGGGTGGCTACTGGTGTTTATTAGCTTGATACAAGTTACTGCCTTTTCCTCATCTTTTTCCTACTTCATTTTTGGTGGATATGATGGTGTCTTTCCATCTTTGTCAGATCTTTCAGCTTGGCAAACAGAAGGTGTCTTCATGGGGTTCTACAAGTGATGTGTGCGGTCACAAGGACACAGCACTTGCAGGTTTAGATTTGATCCCTGCCCAGCCATCCTTGGCTGGGAGTATGTAACGGCAGCAACTCCAGGTTTCTGGAGCCATGTGTTATAGCAGCCTTGGGATTTACTAGATGCAAAGTATATCCTGGAGTAAGGCTACATCTCCTTTTTGCAGCATGGCCAGACCTGTGCTCTTCCTGCAGATATCAGCTGAAGTTTCAGATAAGGGATAAGGTCAAAATCACTCCATAAAAATGACTGGGTTTTTTAATCTATCAGATAAGCTGTAGCTGGAAATAGAGAAACTGTTGCATATGCTGTTGTTAATTTATTCCTGGAAATGTTCCTCTTCTTTCTTCCCCAAAATTACTTTCTGCTTTTGTGCACAGGCACGATCTAACCCCATCACCTCTCACAGAGACACATTGCATCAGAGGTGGCATCATATTGTATGGTGTGCTTCCAGTCTAGCCCCAGCCAAGCCCCGTGGGTGATGATGTCAGAAAGGAGAGAAGGTGACACCATGAACTGTTTAAAAATCTGATTAAGGAGGCAGAGGAATCAAAAGAAAAATGCAAGTGGGAGTTGAGGCTGCTTGGGGGAACTAGAAATTTTGTTCCTTAAATCAAAATTACAGCTTGCCCGTGGCAGAGTCTAGAAGTGATGTACAGTGCCATCTCGCTGTGTTTTTTGGACTAAGCTGCCCCAAATCCGCTGAGCCTTGGCGATGGAGAGAGGTGTGTGTGTGCTCAGTGCTCTGCAGGATAGAGTTTTTGGCAGCTTGTGTTGAAGCTTAGGGTTAGAGCTTGGGGACGCAAGTGATGGGTGCTGGACTGCTTGAAGAAGGAGGAGCAGGCTTTTCATTTCTTATTCCCAGTTATTCCCTCCCTCGGTCCTTTTTTTCCACATTGTAATTTTGTTGATACATACAAATTGGTTGCTGTAACATCTACTTATCAAAAACCTGCACTGTGCATAATGTAGTCCCCAAATTGTCCTTAATTCCTACTGTGGGAGAGCGCCTGTCTGCAGTTAAAACCATTGTTGGTAATAAATGTGCATTTTAAACTTCTGTTTTAGTGAAATAACACAAAGCAAAGAACTGGCATTGCAGCTTCTTCTCGATCAACTCTAATACCTTAAAAAGTGATGGTTTTCCTTCTGAAGGGCAGGTAGAAAAAAGCTTTTTAGTTGAATCTATGTTCTCTGGAACAAAATGCAGCATCTTGTGTGGGAACTAAAAGCACTGTTGAAAAATACTGAATGTAACAAATAAGTAATTTTATTTAGTTTTAAAAAAAAAAATATTTTGGAAGGAAATCACTCCCAGTTTTGATCAGCCTTGCCATAGAAAAGAAATTATCTCTATGTGTAACATAAAAGGGAGCTTAACCAAAGGCCAAAATAACCAAGCAAAGGGAACATCCAGTGTTTAAAACAAACAACCCGAGCTTTAAGCTTCTCTCTGATCTCTGCCATTAAAATTCACTCTCAGAGACTATTCGATAGGGAAGCCTCCTGTTTTTTTGGATAAAAGAGAAATTTAGCTTAAAGTGGGGTCAATGTTGGATGCCCTGGCTCTGCGTCCACACAGAAGGGGACTGCAATAGCGGGAGGTGACACTGTGTTCTGACCAGAGCCATTCAGCTCCTGCTGGGCAGCAGGGGACATGCCACCACCCACCAGTGCCCCCCATCCCTCTCCCTGGCTCAGGTGCCCATCATTGCTGCCTCCAGCCTTGTCAGGATGAAGGTGACAGAGGCACAGAGTGCTGATTCCTGTAGGCTCAGAAAATGTCTCTGATGGTTTCTAACTCTGGGCATTTCAGCTGGAGCTACTTTGTGCTCTGGGCTGCAGCAGTGGGGGCAAGTAGCATCTCATCTTGTAACCCTGTGGTGTGGCAAACCAGCCATGGTCCGAGCAGGGCTCCCAAGTGGCTCAGGTTTTCCCGCTGCCAGCGGTCATTGAGGCAATGTCCATGGGTGATGCTGGGGTCAGGATCTCCTGCTCTGCAATGAGTGTCCTCTCTCTGCAAAAAGTTTCTGAAGTAGCGTGAAGGGACTCCTTCATCTCTCTTAATCTCTGATGCTGCTGGTTCTGGTAAGTCCCTTGACAGAAGTTCACTGATTTGTTATACTGAATAAAATAAAACTATCTAGTAAGAACATGAAATCTGCCCAGAAGCGAACCCTTCTGTTCTGGTGCTCGCAGGCTCTAACCTGCAAATGTTGGATAGTGCCCAACACAGGGATACTCAGAAATACCACATATTTCTGTGGGGAGCAGCCTTGGCAGGGGCAGCGTGTGTGGCAGGGACCAAAATATCATTGAGAGAAGGGCTTGGACAGTGTGCTGCTCTGTGTGATGGATGTGACTGGAGACAGCTGCAGACTCTGCTGGTGCTCGTTGGTGGAGAGGCTTTAGAGATTTTGCACAAAGCCCTCCCCACCTGAAAGGGCTGAAGGAGGAATCCGGCATGCCCGGGTTTCGGGCATGACTGCTGTCTGTCAACAAACGTGTTTTGAGTGCCTGTGATCAGAGGATCCTGCTCAGACGTGGTATCACACTGTTTGTTTCAACCTGGTTACTAATCCTGGCACTGAGTTTGACCCTTAAGCTTTTTGGTTTTATCATGTGCTTTGATAGGATCGTAAAAATACTGACTGGCTGGCAGAGCTCCAGGGCTTGGCTTTCTGTTCAAGCAACTGTGAAACGAATGTGCTTAGAGTGGTTTTATGCTTCAGGATATTGTCCATTTTTTTTTTTCCCCAATAAGATTATTTTAAAGCTCATATTCCCTCTTCTGGGGACAATCTCTATTGCCTTCTGCACGTCGTGCAGAGCAGGTTTGTCTCAGGGTTGCCTTTGCCCAGGCTGTATGGAAACTCAGGACTTTAGTGGAAATACTGCCTCAGGTTCCATGGGAGAGAAGAAGGGAGTAGGAGGTGGACTTGAGACCTAGGAAGCCCTCTTTCCCCAGTAATGCTGAAGCCTGTGCTGCTCTCCCCATCAAACGTGACTTGCGTTTGAACTTTCTGAAGCATTCAATACTGGGATATTCTATCCCATCTGGGCTGGGGGACTGTGTGTGTCTGTGTGCCTGCACACAGAGGGGGACGAGAAATGTTTGAAGAGAAAATCCCCGTGCATGTCTTAGCTGCTGTCCCCCCATGCCAGGCGAGTCAACAGGCTTTTTATATCCCAGAGGATTTGAGTGTGCTGCAAAGAGGCTCCAGCGAGTTCATTCTGCTGTTTGGAGGGGCAGCTTTGGTTGAGCAGGGGGCACTGCTGTGCTGCCCTCTTAATATTAGTCCGATTTCGTTTTATTTCAGTGTTATCCGAAAGGCTGTTAATTTAAGTATAAATGTGCCCTTGATGCCTGCTTCACAAACCTGTTCGCCCTTCGTTTCTGTGAGTAACCAACCTCCAACTCCTGATGTTTTTTTTTAATCTCTGCTCTAAGGTCCCTCTGGAATGGGTTTTATCTGGGTTTAACTACACTTGCCCTTACGGTGCTGCTTCCACATGGGTTCGAGAGCAGTTTAGTCTCCTGGATGCTGCATGCAGATTATGCTTCCAGTTGCTACTAGAGAAACACAGGGAACATACTTTCTTCTTGCTTTGTATAGAAAAATTATAGCTACTGCTCTGCCTCATTCCTGCCAAAGAGCAGCTTCTTCATTGCAGAACGATGCTGCAGCCCATAGGAGCATCCCTTACTATGTTGAAGGGATAGAAGGGATAGACGGGACTTCACCACTACCCAAAGAGAGCTCCTTTTCTAGGCTGAGGTAGGACATGGAAGTTGAGTCAGATGTTATTAACCTTGGGAATACATGTTCTATAGGAGGCAGCTCCCCAGCACATTCCTGGTAGCATGCTGCTTGTTCTTCTGCCCAGCCTCAGCACAAGGAGCTGGACTGGAGACCTCAGTCCTGGTCCTTCATAGGGCAGCCTATAAACAGCTGCTGGGCAGGGACCGAGCACTGTTGGATTTTGCCTGTGGTGTCTAATTTGTTCCAAGTGCTGCTAATAATCAGGCAAATAAAATGATTAGTTAGAAAAGGAATTCAGTTTATTGGGAGTATGTTCCAGGAGGGTTTTATAGCTCTGAAATTGTATCTTGCCAATCAAATAAGTATTGCAGAGTGAAGAGGAGCACAGTAGCCAGTTTGGCAGTCAGGAGGGTGCTGCCTGCAGGCCAAGGCTTGAAATAAACTTGGTATTAAAATGCACTATTTTATAACCATGTTGCTCTTTTTTCCTGGAAAAAAATCTTGCCTCCAAAATGCATTTTCTTCTGTCTTGTGCCTGGCACTGTAAAGTTTACCTGTCCCAGTGTGTGCTGATACTGGCATCCCCATTGCTTGTGAATTCCTTCTGCATTTCACCTACTTGTCGCATGGGTCATTAAGGCCTAAGCACAAGCTTTTCCTGAAGAGTTTTTCTTCCCTTCTGGGAAAAGGCTTTTCCACCTCCCTCACCCCCACATGTCATCTTCTCGGCTTTGGACCAGTGACGTGATTGAATTGGTTCTTGGAGTGAAGCTTCCAAACTTGTTCGGAGCAATGACTCCATTTCAGTGATGTAGCTTTAATTCAGTTTTCCTCTGGAAATGCTATGGTTCTTTTTAAGGCCACATTCTCATATTTAGGAAACAACTCTGATCTTTCAGTTACAGTTCAGATTGTAACCCTGATAGAATCATAGAATTGTCTAGATTGTAAGGGACATTTCAGATCATCGAGTCCAACCATCGATGCTAAAAACCATCCAACCATCACTAAACCATGTCTCTAAGCACTATGACAACCCGGCTTTTCAATCCCTCCAGGGATGGGGCCTCAACTCCTTCCTTGGGCAGCCCAGTCCAAGGCTTAAGAACCCTTTCCTGGAAAAATGGTTCCTAATCCCAATTCCCTGGTGCAACTGGAGGCCATTTCCTCTTGTCCCACTGCCTGTGCCCTGGGAACAGAGACCAACCCCCCCCCGGCTACCCCCTCATTTCAGGGAGTTGGAGAGAGCCAGAAGGTCTCCCCTTGGGCTCCTTCAGGTAGAACACGCCCAGTTCCCTCAGCCTCTCCTCATCAGACTTATTCTCCAGACTCCTCCCCACCTCCCTTGCTCTTCTCTGGACCTGCTCCAGCCCCTCAATGTCTTTTTTGTGGTGAGGGTCCCAAAATTGGACCCAGCCCTTGAGGTGGAACCTCACCAATGTCCAGTAGAGGGGGACGATCATTTCTCTCATGGCCTCCATTCTCACATCTATCCCATTGGCATCAATGGCCCTTGTTCCTGTGCACTCTTGAGGGCAGGAGTTAAAGTCTGATGCTGTTTGGGTTGGTCTGAGTCCTATCTGTGTTTGTGGTGAGGCATTTGGTAAGGTCGTTGAAGCTGTGGCAGATATCCAAGCCCATTTCCACAGTTCCTTCAGTGGAAAAGATGGTTTCTTGGCAGCTGGAAAAATCACAAGAACACAAAGCTGAACAAGAATTTCAGCTTGTGTCAAGCTGAAAATGGGGACTGGTGCTTTACTGGTCTTGAAATTGCTTGTCCAGAAGGGTCATGAAGGTATGCGCAAGAGCGTGGACACAGAGGAAACCCTGCTTGAGCTGGGTTTAGAAACCGATCTAGAGACCATTTCTATAGCTGGTGTGTCCACATGTCCAGATTGAGATATTTGTTCCTGGAGGGTTTTTGTATGTGAGGTGGGAGGGATGCCTTTACCTCTCTAGAGAAGATGGTAGGTATGTTGCAGGCTGCCATTGCCAGCTGCTGATTTTTGAGCAGCAGCAACAAAAATGATATCTCCAGCTAGAGCCTGATTATAGTGACTGTGTTTCTCCATGGGAGAAGGGGAGAAGAGAAGTGGATAGGAGTCCAGCTGGTTGGAAAGAAATGAACTAACTGCATCCCCTCCACTCCCTAGTTAGGGAACGGAGACCCTTGGAAAATGTTGTTGCTGCTTTCCCTCGGTTGAGGGAAAACCCAAGCATTGCATGCCAGATGTCCTTTCAAGGGGAAAAAGAATAAAGTGACATGGCTGGGATATTATTTGGATTGTTTTTTAATGTCACACCTCGATGGAATCTGAGGTTATTAACTGGGGGATTGACTCTCAATATTGTGGCCAGATGCAGCAGTTGGCTGAGCTCCCTCGCTTCAGAGCTCATTTTTAAATCATGCTTCGATAATTTACCCTGCCAAGGAGATTTGCAGTTCAGTGTTCTTTTGGAGTAAATTTTTGAGCTAAGGAGGGTTCCCATGTCAGTGAGAAGGCAGTTTGGTCTCCAGTTGGCCTGGCAGGTGTTTCCAAGTGGACTACTGGACTCCTGAGCAGCCAGGTCTGCAGATGGGAGAGGTACCCCTCTCCCATAGATGGGATTTTGTGGAACTCCTGGAAAAACCTTCAGCCTCTTTTGCCTGTCCTGCCCCTTAAGTCCATGGGACAGAAATGGGACTAATCAGCTAGAAGAGGTGTGACATTCTCTGTATTTTTGTGTGCATGATTTCTTGTTGTAGTAGCGATTTGTTGGCTTGGAGAGTTGGTGACACGCTTGCTGGCTGTGGCTTCCCTGTGGTTGCAGTGCAGTTGACAGACTGAAACCATGTGGCAGCCTCTCCAAGGAGTCTGCTGAGTTACTGCAATCATGACCTGGCTTTCTTGCCAGGTGCTTCAGAGCCCTCCTCAGGCTGCACAACTGTCAATGTGGCAACCACAGCAGGGCGGTTTGACAAGGGTTGGAAATGTGTGTAGAGCACTGCAGCTGTAGCAAGAATCGAGCTGATCTGGAGAGGATTCAGTCATCTCCAGCTGAAAGTTGTCAGGACGTAGCTGATGTGTGAAATGAGGGTATCATAGTGATTCATGTGTGGTGGAGTTGGGGAGATGTCCAGCTGGAGGGTTCCTGCTCATCTCTGCAAGGCTGGAAGAGCATTGTCACGTTTGTAGACTAACTGCATAGACCTGTTCTTGGGAGAGCCCAAAATTATGGTAGAAGGATGATAGTAACCAAGAATTAGGATTTTCAACAGTGCCCACAAATCAACAGTTGTACAAGTCCAGAGGCTGTAATTTGTCACTTCTTTGGACAAAGAGGAAGACCTTGATGGTGACAGGCTGCAAGTCAGCAACAATGTTAAACACAGGCTTAAATCCCATTGAAATAGCTGGAATTTAGGCCCTCTCTTGAAGTGTAGTGTGTCCTTCGGTGCCTTGGCAGGCTGAGCCTCCAAGGGATCACTGTTGTGATCTCCACAGAACATTGCTTTCTAGGAAGATTTCCTCTCCTGAGGAGATGACATTTATCCACAGGACACTTATCTCAGTGTTTAGAAAAGGGATGTTTGCTGCGGAGATCTTTTTTGTGACCATGAAGAAGTGGAAACATCAGGCCACCATCTCACCATCAGGTGAGACTTGCCTTTGTGTTTACAAACCATGACGAACTTTTCGTCTGTCTTTGTGTTGCTGGTGGGGAAGCAGAAATTTCCTTCTCTGGAGCACAGACAACATGGGTACCAGGCATGCAGGCCCAGGTTTTGCTCTTGCCTACCCCATCTAGGGTGGTGGTGGGCTTGCTGAGACGCTCCTGGAGAATGCTGATGGAAGGAGTGGTTTTGCCCTGTGGTCAGCTATGTCTCAGGGCTGGTGGTTATCCTCCACTAAAACTACCGGTCAGTTCTCCAACTGGCCTCTTTTGCTTAACCTCAAGAGTAATTTGGATGGTTAACAGAGAGGAGAGACTGTGGGAGCCTAATGGTGCATCTCTGGCAGACAAGCCTGTGGCTTTCTCATCTGGAAGAGCTCTAGCCTTCGTTTGGTCTGATTTTTGTCTCTTTGCTCAAATGAGAGCCGCCACGGTGGCTGTGGCAGACAGGATTTGGTCTTTCTTGTGGGAGACTTGCTGCTTCCAGTGGGATTTGGTTGACCTGGGAGCAGATCCCTGCCCCAGATTCTTCTTCTTCTTTTTTTTTTTTTTTTTATTACTTTGGAAGCTGTCCCACTGGCCTCCAGAATGATGTGTTGTCCCATCACTCTGCCCAGGGGATGTCCAGGATGTCCATTCCTTCTACCTGAGGCAGACGAGGACAAATCCTGGAGCAGGTGCCCAGTGGCATTCCTGAGGGCAGGCCCTCTTGATTAATAGTCTGCATCTGCTGGGATGTGGGCAAGGGTTTTTTTTTTTTTACCTGGGGACCTCCTGTTGGAGAACAGCTCGCATCACCAGGCTGTTAACGGAGTTGGGCCTATGGAGATCATAGAACAAGGGCTAATGGGTTTAAACTGGAGAAGAGCAGATTTAGATTAGACATTAGGAACAAGTTCTTTCCAATGAGGGTGGTGGAGCACTGGAACAGGTTGCCCAGGGAGGTGGTTGAGGCCCCTTCCCTGGAGACTTTCAAGGTGAGGCTCAATGAGGCCCTGGGCAACCTGGTCTAGCTAGAGGTGTCCCTGTGACTGCAGGGGGGTCGACTAGATGACCTTTGAAGGTCCCTTCCGGCCCAGATGATTCTATGATTCTATGAATCACAGATTGTGGGGCTTGAGCCAGGAGAGCTCCCTTTGCACCTCGCCTCCATTTGTGCAGCATCCCATGTGCTCCCACACAGAGTCGGGGGAAAGGGGAGCTCATCTAGAGCATGGGATGCTGTGGCTCTCACCAGATAGCACCCATCTGAATCGGGTGATTTTACATCTGTTTTCATGTTGTTCCAAGGCAGTGAGTGGTTTATATTTGCAGAGTATGAATTTAATGTTAATGAAGCTTTAAGAAAAGGCACAGTGGGCTCAGCCCTTCTGGTTTTGCTCACATTTCACAGGGCCGAGGAGGGTGAGATTTGATCCTCTTTGGGCATATCTCCGCTCGAAGGGCGGTTGTGGGGGAGAGAAGAGGCAGGGTAATTACAGCAATGAAAAAAAATCTGCCCTGTGCCATTTTGCAATGAGACACTTCAGGCCGTGAGTTACGATGCTGTAATTCACACCTCATGAGCTTTGTGGCATTTAGCTGATGGCTTCGTGCCCTGCGCCCGTCAAGTGAATGATTCCAGCTCAGCTCGCCCCCTGGCCAGCTCACCCCTCGAATGGAGATCATAGAATCATAGAATATCATCCAGATATTCTGGATCATCCAGTCCCAACCCCCTGCCCTGGGCAGGGACATCTCCCACCAGACCAGGTTGTTCAAAGCCCCATCCAGCCTGGACTTGAACCCCTCCAGGGATGGGGCAGCCACAGCTTCTCTGGCCAACCTGTTCCAGGGTCTCACCACCCTCACAGTAAAGAATTTCTTTCTGGTATCTAATCTAAATCTCCCCTTTTCCAATTTAAAACCGTTACCCCTTGTCCTATAGCTTCACTCCCTGATAAAGAGTCCCTCCCCATCTCTCCTGTAGGCTTCCTTCAGATATTGGAAGGGGCTATAAGGTCTCCCTATGGAGGTGGCTGCAGGGCTTAGCTCTCCCTCTGCTGCTTTTTATTTTGTCTTTCCCTTTGGCAACCAAAGCTGTGGTTGTTCGGGGCAGGCTGGCCTTGCATTTCCCTAGTCTAAGATGACTTTGGTGTAGCCTTATCTGTGAGCAGATCCCCGGTCCTAGCAAAAAAAAGCATTAGGTACTTTGGAAGTTTTCTGAACTGCTCCTGTTGCCTGCTGGAAACGTTTGCGTCAGTATGGGTTGGTGCTTGGGAGCAGCAAACAAGGTCTGAAGCCTGAAGAGGGTCAAGAAGCTTTTGAGCACCTCCATCTTTTATCTCGATCATCTTCTTCAAATATACTCTGTAAGAGCCAACACGTAGGGAAAGGCTTTTCAAACCAGCTCATTATTAATGAAGTGCTTGACAGGAGATGCACTTATGCAGCACCTCACCTCGGGGATGGAGTAACACATTTGCTGTTTCTTGCTTGTCTGTCTATCCACACCTGTGGAGTGGCAGAAGGTTTCTCTGCCCCATGGCCAAACTGATTGTCCAACTGATCACTCCCATCGTGCGCCTGTGCCTGGGGATGATGTTAGCAAAGCAGCTGCGCATCCAGAGTGCTGCTCTGAAGCCGGCAGCCAAGCTGAAGAGGAAGCATCCCTTAAAAAATGCCTGTCCACTTCCCACGCTCCATAAGCACAAGCTACTGCTTGCCCAAGGTCACTAGAAGCAGAAGCTCACTTTGATCCATGCTGTGCCCATGCCCTTGGTGCACTGGCAATCGGGCCTGACCAGCTGTCAGGATTATTATCTTTGCATATCTGCTTCATGGTAAATTATAGTGGTACCTCCAGCTCCTTCCTCTGGTAGCACTTCATAAATCGGAATTTAAAGTTCCCCTGGGGACCCAGGTTAAAAACTTTGAATCCTCTGAATGAGGATTGGAGCCAAATCCTCATTTTTTAAAAGGGTCTGGCACTTGGAAGTGTTACACCACTATAAGTTGTGGTACCCAGTGGCTGTTGCATATGGTGTCCAGAAGTCCCATCAAGCAGAGCAGCTGCATCCAAAAGATGCTGTGCTGGTGCTCATGTGGGCTGACCCAGCGACCCACCATAGGCTTGCATCGTGGAAGAGATACAGATGACCATCAGTTTTGGCATCTCAGCACCTTAATTTCAGCTTTGCAGACATTAAATCCCTGTCTAGCATAGGATTCTCCTGCAGGCTGAGGAAGGGGGACCTCCGGAGATGGATGTCTGCCCTAGCCATGTACTTAGAGAGGGATCTAAAATGAGTAGCTTTGATCAGTTTGAGATCCTGACTTTGGGATGCATAAAACTAGGGCTTTTTCCTCAAAATCCTGCCTAGCAAATTCTTGCTGTCTCCAGATGCTCTATGTGCAGCTGTATTAGTTCTTGAAAGTCTGCTGTTGCAGACAGTAATTTTGCTGGACTTAGGGTGGTCACTTAGTCAGTTTTAATAGTTTCTCTCCAAGGAACGTTAATAATTCCCTTTAAGTGGCTAACAGTGGGAGAATGCTCAGGCTTGGGGATTGGAAGGAAGAGGTTTGTTTATTGTTCCAAATAACTGCAAACCCTGAATTTGACAGAAATGCAAGCGCATACAGTCATTTTGCTGATTCATATCTTATTACTGGTTTCGATAAAGCATATAATATAGGCATGGCCCTAAAAGGCTTATTTCTAAGGTGACACATGCTGACTTGCAGCCGCACACTCTCCTTCCAAAAATGAGTAACTCTCAGGGTATGTGTGGCTTGTGGCCGGGTTGTGATAGGTAAAGGGGAAGGAATTAGTGTGGTTGCCATCACTGCCACCCCTGACAGCTCTGACAGAAAGTGCATTACCAAATGGCGGCTTGTGTCTCCGGAGGAGATATGGAATTTGCTGGGAGGGAAGCCGTGCGAGTGACAAAGCCCAGCCCAGGGTGACTGAAAATCCCTGCGGATGTTCTTCTCCCCAGCACCGAAAGGGTCTGGGCTTCTGGCAGGGAGCTAAGGTGATGGCTTGTGCCAGCACGTGAACCAGACTTGGGGGCTGGTTTCTGATCATGTCCTTTGGCAGAGTAGTTACAACTGCTGAGGACAGACATATGCCCAAATTTTACATCCTTTTAGGGGCTCATCTCCTTTGCTCCTCTGTACGGGCCGGGGAGAAGGGAGGCTGGTTTGGTGGGCTGTGCAGGTCAAGAGCACAGCATGTGGTACAGCCTCCTCTCCCAGCTCCTCAGCTGGGGCCACAAAGTTAGACAGCATGACTGTCCTACCCTGCAGCTATTCACGTGCCCAGCAGTTAAATATATTTGCCTACCTCAATGACCTTATGTTTGCAGATTTTGAAGGGGTAATGATGTTTTGAGCAGAAATTCCCAGAGCACGGTATTGCTCCGGGCTGAGAAAGCATATTTTCGTATCACAGTGAGGCAGAGCAAAGCTCACCCATCCACAGGACCCGCAGCCAGGTGTGCAGAATAAAGGGGATCTGGAAGGTGGTGAGGATGGCTCTGTGTGTCTCCCTGTGTGGCCCAGGCTGCAAATTGCAGAGTTGGAGAGGGGTGGGTTTACGCCATCGGTGTGCATCTGGGGCAGGAGAGGGTGTTCCTGCAAGTGGAAGGCAGGAAGACAAGTGTGGGAAAAGGAGGGAAAAGGAGGAGGATTGTGAGAAGAGTAGGAGGGAGGAAAGGGCAGAGACCATAGTTCAACTTAGCAAAGAGGCAGTGATTGAGGGTGCGAGGATTTGGCAGAGTATCTTCCTGAAAACCCTGAAGTTCCACAGGAAGAAGGTAATTTTGGTTTAATTCAGTGCTGTGCCCTGACAGGAGGGATCTGTCCCACGCAGGACTCTTACATCAATTTTTCTGCCTTTGCCAGGAGCATTGAGGAAAAAAAAGAAGGGCTTTCCACGTTTGCCTCTTTTTTGGCATTTTGCAGAGAAAGTCAGTTGTTTATTGCAAGACTAGGACACACAGTCATTTTCTTCTTTCACTCTTCTCCCCACAAGAAACTTGGATTTCTCCTGAGCTTGAAGTCAGAGGTCACTGCAATGAAAGACATTATTTCCAGTGACTTCAGCATTGCATCTTTCTGGGGTTGGGGAAATGTGTTCCCTTCTTTCCAAGAGTTGCTTTCACGTTGTCGGGATTGTCTTGTAGAGAACAAGTCCATTCAGTCTTAACGTATATGCGATCGTGCAGTATAATCAAAGATCTACATGCTTTGCATGTTTGTTGATTGGTGTTTTCATTTTAAGAATAGCTTTACTTTTCACTTGACTAGTATTTTGCAATTAAAATGCAAATAGCCATCTGTCAGCATGTTATGCTGGCAATTTTGTGATGCTTTGCTGGTTGATCCAGCTATTTTCACCTCAATTTTTATCCTTCAGTCATGCACGAAAAAAGTAGTTGCATGAACTGTATAGAAATTAGAAGAGTGTTTCAGAGTTGTTTTTAGTCTGGTTTTGTAGATCCCACTCAAAGTACTGTATTGCTCAAATCTGTCTTTGTGAATCTGAGGGTCTCTTGGTTTACATGAACTTTGTTTCCCTCTACTCAAAATGAGAAGAAAAAAATTATCCCACTATTCTATGGCAAAATCCCAGGAGAATTTCCATTATTTGGACTAAGAATGTCCCAGAGCTTTGTCATTGTTCTGGAAGGGCCTGGAGGAGTTTTGCTCCCTTTCCCAGGCCCTTGCTTTGCTTTTCCAACATTGCATCTGGGGGTCATATGTAAGGTTACAAATCAAAGCCGGAAGATTTGCATGCTAATATAAACTACATGCAAGCATTGGTGCTGAGCAGCCATCCTGAAGATGGGAAGCTGAAAGGGGGGTTGGTTTTAGCAATGCCTTTTTGTAGCTGTGAGGCTGACCGTGCAGGGAGTTTTTATTGTTTGTGTGAGTGAAGCTATGTACCTGCAGCGTGCAATAACCTTTGTGCCCGCATGTGAACCAGTGTCAGCCATGTCCTGGTGTGCTCTGTCTTCACGTGACCACAGGCTGTGTGCTCCGTAGCTGGGAAAGCACATAAATACAACCCTGCTGGTGTGGCGTAGGTGGGCACTCATTCTTGGAGCAGAAAAAAAAGGTGCTTGGAGAGATGTCCCAGAGGCATAAATAACTTCGTGCAAAGATGTGTGATATTTGGTGTTAACTGGGAAACAGTGATTTCTGGATCAGATTTTCTCTCTGTGTCTCATCAGTCTTGATGTGTTTAACACAGCAGCAAGCAGGTTCTTGTTACTTCTCATTTGCCTGAGCTATTCCTGTATCCCTGGCCCCAGGGCACTCAATGACAAAAATCCTGTCACCTTAAATATGAGCAGAGCTCTACTCATCCTATTTGGAACATCCCCCAAGCCTATTTCTCTTGTGCCAGAATCAGTTCAGCTGCTTCGCTTTTCGGTCTCTCTGCTTTGAAAGCATCTGCTCTGATGTCTTAGCAATCCCACTTTCATGTGAGGTTTGATTCAGCACCGTGAAGGGAATGAAATTCTTCCCATTAGCTTCCGTGGGTCTGATGACTCTGTAATGGCCATCAAAAACAGATGGAGGTTGCACCCATTTGGACCAGGATTTAATTCACAGGATTTAATTTCCAGACGTTGCCCTCATCTGGATGGTACCAGCACTGATTGGACAGCAGAGTGGTCTCCTATAGCTGAAGCTGGAAGAATGTGTTATAAAGTAAGGAGGCATTTTAAAGCAACTCATAGCTGGCCTCAACACTTACTAAAATTAATTTCAGTGGAAGCAGGATGAAGACAGTTTTGATTCAATTTTAAAAATCTGTTTTCTGCAGAGAGAATAAAGGCAGGAAAATGGAATTATCTTTATTTTAAAAATAATTTTTAAAAGTGCTGTGTCCCCTTTGCATCCATCCTTTACTGTGCAGCCAACATGATGGCTGTAAGAGATAAGTGACTGGCTAGAGGGACCTCCACCTCACTTCCACATCCAACACTGGCACTGAGGACTTCTACATTGAGCCAGATGCTCAGGATTGGTATGTTTCTTTTCAGAACAATTTCAACTAGAAATAAGTTTCTAAAATCAATTTATTGAAATTTATGCAATTTTTATTTTCAGAATCTTTCAGTGAAACTTACTTGAAGGACTTGAAATTCAAATATGAGAGGGTCTGTTTTGCCTGTTGATTGTCACTATCTCCAGTTCCCTTTCCTTTTTTGAAGGAGCTTCTCTTTTTACACCAGGACATTCTCATACGTTGGGGTCCTTATGAAACACCAGCTGCCTGCTGGGGAGAAAGACACAAGCACTGTGTTAAAATAGTTTATAATTCAAGTGGGATCCAGATTTAAGAGGCAATAAGCTGAAAACTTTTTACCTTCAAGTGTAGCTGGATTATTTTCATTTGTGTACCATCAACAGCCTCTTTCAGACCCAGATGGAGCATTTGAGAAGTCCATGAGGGAGCCAGGTTTCACAGAGAGCCTGTATGTTCTTATTTCCATTTTATGTTTGTCACTCTGCTATTCTTATGCTGTGGTGGCTTAGATGTTGTGTTTTCTAATCGCCCGTCAACTCTTAAATGGCAGAAACCCAGTCCTGTGGTTATTCCATTTCACAAATAGTTCCACAGCACATGGAAAGTAAATCCAGGTGGATAGAAACAGATTGGAAACAGAACACAGCTCCACATTGTACCACAGGTGCTCAGTCTCCCCAGTCCAATAGGTGGATAGAGTCTGCTTCCCTTGTCTACTCTTTCCTTGCAGAGTGTGATGGGTTGACCCTGGTGGACACCAGATGCCCACCAAAGCCACTCTGTCACTCCCCTCAGCTGGACAGAGAGAAAATCTAACGAAAGGCTTGTAGGTCAAGATAGGGACAGGGAGAGATCTTTCACTAATTACCACTGTGGGCAAAACAGACACAACTTGAAGAAATCAGTTTAACTTATTACCAATCAGAGCAGAATAATAAGAAATAAACCCAAATCTTAAAGCTCCTTGCCCCCACCCTTCCCTTTTCCCAGGTTTAACTTCACTCCTGAATTCTCCACCTTTCCCCCCCAAGTGGTGCAGGGGGGCAGTAATGGTTGTCATTTCATCACACATTGTCTCTCGCCACTCCTTCCTTCTCAGGGGGAAGACTTCTCACACTCTTCCCCCTCCAGTTCTTCACATACTGCTCCAGCATGGGTCTCTTCCATGGGGTGCAGTCCGTCAGGAACAGACTGCTCCAGCATGGGTCTCCTGCAAGGTCACAAGTTCTGCCAGCAAACCTGCAGCATGGGCTCTCCTCTCCATAGGTCAAGAGGAACCACCAGGAGCCTTCTTCAGCATGGGATCTTCACAGGGTCACAGCCTCCTTCAGGGATCCACTGCTCTGGCATAGGGTCCTCCACAGGCTGCACTGGATATCTACTCCAATGTGGACTTCCATGAGCTGCAGGGGGACAGCTTGCTTCACCGTGGTCTTCACCATGGACTGCAGGGGCATCTCTGCTTGTTGTGTCTGGAGCACCTCCTCCCCTCCTTCAATTCTGTGATTCACTGCCCTTGGTGTCTGCAGGGCTGTTTCTCTCGCGTAGTCTCACTCCTCTCTTACGTTACTGTTGCGTAGATTTTGTTCCCCCTTCTTAAATATGTTGTCCCAGAGGTGCTGTGACCATCACTGATTGCCTCAGCCTGGGCCAGCGGAGGGTCCATCTTGGAGCCGGCTGTTATTGGCTCTTAGCAGATATAAGGTAGCTTCTGACAGCTTCTCCCAGAAGCCACCCCTGGAGCCCCCTCACTACCAAAACTTTGCCATGCAAACCCAATATGCAGAGAAGCTGTGATTCTGCTTCCTGGAGCTGGGAGGTGGTAGCAGGGAAGAGACCAATCTTGACTAGTCCTGTTTCTTATTCTCTTTCCATAAGCTTCAGTTACTGGATAAGATAAGATGGAAGCCATGACAGGTCTTTGACATGACCCAGGATATCAGTTAAAAAACAAACAAAGCCCTGCTAATGCAACACAGATATTGCATGTCTGCAAGGAGTAGACACATCCTATTCCATTCACACACCCCTAAGAATGAAGTTAAATGAAGTAATCAAACAAGCCCAGCAAGAGGCTCAGAGGCGGTTTGTAGCCGAGCTGCAGAGCTCCCAGCTCTTCCCGTTCTGCAGCTCTCTGGTCAAGGTGTTGTCACAGATCATGGGTACAAACTCCCACTTTTTACATTTTGTGCCTCTCACGGCCATGCAAAGAAATGCAGCAGGGAGGTTTTTCCCCTTTTTGCTTGTGATTGTGTGGGACTCGTTAGAGGCTTCTCAGCAGGACGGTGTTGTGAAGGCCTAAAGTCAGTGCTTAAAAACCAAAGTTGGCAAATGCCAAAAAAGCTTGAGGGGTGAAGGTGAGAGTTGAAGAGAAATTTGAACCAGGGACTTTGAAACCTCATCAACATGGGAAGAAAAATATGCGAGGCGAAGTATTGTCTTATTCTGCCCGTGTGAACACCACGGGCTGGATTTGTCATTCAGGCACAGCCCGGTCCCTTGTCTGGCCTGTACCCCTGAAGCTTGGAAAACAGCAAAAACATCTAACCAGGTGCCTTCATACTCAAATGAACTTCTCTTCCTGTGTTCCCAGGCACATCTGCTGGCTGGCTCGAGGCAGTTGTTTGCTATTCTCATTTGTGTTTAAGTACCAGGATTTGGCAAAGAGAAATGGATTTCATCCCAGTTAATTTTCCACCAGGAGAAAGGTCTGCGCCTATCTGGGATGCAGTAGTGGTAGGGTTTTCTAAGCTAGAAAGGACTCAGCTTGAGTCTTGGAGCATGGCTGGATTTAGAGCTAGAAATGAGTTTATTTGTCAAATGAATTTATTTTTCTTGTGTACAGGACAGATTTGATGTGATGTGGCTGAAGAGCCAAGCAGCATTAATCCAGCATTAATCCTCTCGCGTTGCTGTTCTGAGATGAAACAAGATCGACCAAAAAAAAAAAAAAGCGAAGGAAGGAAAGCTCTCCTATCCCCTACCCCAATGCTTTTTCTTTTTTTCCCTTCCCTCTCTTTGTATGTGTAATTAGACTGTAAATTAGCTTGGAAATTGTGATGTGAACTAGAATTGCTGTGTGGTGGCTGCTCAGAGATGAGAACTGGGGAGCGCTGGGGCTGTCCACCCTGTTCCCTCCCAGCATGCTGTGACTCGGCTTCACTTCCCAAACTTGGGTACATGCAACAGTTCTCTGGGAGACCTGTGGGTCATTTTGGCTTTTTCTCAGTTACGTTTCCCCTGTTGGTAATGGAAACGCAAGCTGGGTTAGAGGGATGTCTGTGAAACCACATCTGCTCTATGAAAAATGCAGACACCCCGCACCTGCGTCAGCCCCTGTGCTCGGTGCCACTCACAGGCACCCTGCCATGGCAGCCTCACCAGAGCCTCTCCTGGCTTTTGCGTTTCTTCTGAGCCTCATTACTGTTTCTCGGCTCTATCTTGAAATTCTTGGGGCGAGAACAGCTCCGGACTGGAGTTTGAAAATAGCTCTTCCTTGGCCCTGCCCTTGGCTGAGTTGTGGTCCCTTGGAGACAGTTGTGCTGAGGGGTTGACATCATGGCGTGGCACCGGTGGTGGACTCGCCGTGGGCTGGGAGCTGAGGGTCTGACTTCACCTCTGTGGGAATTTCTCACGTCTTACAGAGCTTTTCAGGGACTTTTGGATGCTGGTAAGCTGGGCAAGGAGCCCACGCTGCACTCACTACATCCAGAGTCAAATGTGACCCAAGGCAAGGGAAGGCTCAAGTGATGTCTGCGGGAGAAGGGCTTACATCCGTGCTTTTTCATGGGGCATTTTACTCTCCCTTGGTGCCACACTGGCTCTCATCTGGGGAAGGAATTGATGATACAGTAGGTCTCGACCCTGGGGAAACCCTGTCTAATGCTGCCAGTGTCTCGTGGGGTGGAAGAAGGTTCTTGGCATCAACCATGCTGCTTCTGGAAGGCGAGCAGCTTTGCTGCTTTGGCCTTGTGGGCTCTGAAAGTGTTGTCTCTGGGCTGTCATCTCCCCAAATCTGGGTCTGGGTCAGCACTGATTTGTGCTTGTCAGAACGTCTTTGACATTACAGTGGTTATGTTGGTGCCATGCCTGTACTCGGGTAATTTAGGGAGCAGGTGTATGTTGACTCTATGGGGGTCAGCTGCAGTCCAGGCTGTTTTGCTGTAAACCCCACTAGCTCCATGAGTTGCAGGACCAGGTTCACGTGCTGAGCTGTGCTGGTGGAAAAGTTTCTAGCTCACAGGCAGCGATAGCATCTGGATATAGGAGAAGAGGAGTGTCTTTTTCAACTCAATTATGATTCACTGGAGGACAAACATCCAACATTTCAATACGAGACTTTGAAGGAGCTGACGTTCTCCAGGATAAAAGGAGCTGTCGTGATGGTATCTGCATACAAATCGCACCATAGCGTTGTTTTTTGCATTCACAAAGCTTTCTTAATAGCTGGTATTTACTGTAATTGCTTATTAAAGGTTAACAGCACCTTCTCTTTTGGGTGCAGGTATATTTCTAGTCTCTGCTCTGCAATCTTGCCTTTGACAATAGGTCGTCTATTTGTGGATGTTCTTATCTTGGTCTCATCAAACTGCGAATTTCAGGCATTTATCTTCAGCTCCAGCTCATCTGGCTGTAGAAAACAAAACATTAGCCTCTTAAAAGCCAATTGAAAAATCAGTCACATGAGAATAACCTGAATTCTTTACCTCTGTGTTTTGTGCCAGCTGGATATTTTCTATTGAAAGCGAGACATTCAATGGTAGAGACATGCCCAATGACATTTGAGTGAATGCTTTTTGTAGGAGGAAGTCATCTCTCCTCATTGCTTGGTGTAGCAGTAAAGGGAGAGCAGTAACTTTGGTTTGCAATCCATTTTGTGTGCTGTGATGGGTAAAATGGAAGTTTTCCAGAGCTAGAATTAAACAATAATTAGCAGCTGATAAAATCCTCCTGACATCCTGCACCTTCTTTCATGCAGCATGAATATTCAGAGCTGCTTATCAAACTCATCTCCTGATTAATATTCTGCAGTTTGTTCAGGCCCAATTCTTGTGTCTCTGAAGAAGGATTTATTTTAAAGTAAATAGTAGACTTTAAAAAGACTGGATGTGTGAAATTAGGAATTGAACACTCTTAGTGGCCAGAGCATCCAGATTGTGCAGCACATTGTTTGTAATTTGTATTTCAGTTATTATTTCTTGCCAAGAACTCTTTTTGTTAAGGATTTTTAAGGTGAAGAATTTGCAGCTGCTTTTGACTCCTTTAAGCTCATAAATACAGCAGGTACATAAAGCAGGTCTTTTTACCTTAAGTAATTAATTATGGCAGTCATTCATCATTTGCAATCATGATTAAAGTTTAGTTCTGTGCATGTAGGGACTGTAGGGAAACACTGTCCTTACATGGAAGAGCTTGCTCCAAGACATGTAAGATACTCTGATTTTTATCTTCTTTTATTAAGAAGCAGTGTGCTGGAGGCCTGGGACTCTCCCGTAGGAGGACCATCTGGGTGCTGGGGTGGTGGCTTGTGTGGCTCAGTTCTGGGGAGCCATCGGATGCCACAGAGAGCCCTGTGGCTCCACAACCAGCTGGCAAGGGGATGCAGGGCCTGCTGGGCACTGGAGCGTGGGACGGCTCTCTGTATTTATCTGATATTTCCTGCTGCCTCCTTGTCCCGTTGCGTCTGCGTGACCTCAGGCTCCCCCAGGACTGCCTTTCTCATTCTCTCCGGGGATGTCATTGATCGCTTTCCCAACAACCTCTGAGCGAGAAGATGTGGAGGTAAGCTGATGTAATGTTTGCTGCTCGTGGAAAGGTTATGGGTCCGGCTAAGGCAGCAGAAGCGAATAATCACCAAACTCTGATCTCTGGGGGAGAGAAATATGATATCAAAGGCTTTTGAAACCTCTAGACTTTGCTTTTAAGATCTGGTATTTTGCAGAGCTTTCCTGAGTTGAAGCAAATGATGATTCCCCATTATTTTAATTGGTGGCTTTCAAGAAGCAATTTGATTTACACAAAAAAAGCCAAGAAAATCAATAGTCATTTCAGATTTTACACCTGTGTCCCACTGTGCAGATTTTGAGCCCTTTTGGTTCTCGCTTCACAGAATTCAGTGTTACGATTAGAGGCTTTTCTTGCTCCTGCTCTGATCTTCCCATGAAACAGAAGTCAGTGCATCTGCATGCTGCCCAATTCATTGCTTGCTGAGCCTGAAGAGACCTAAGGCTTGAAAAGATTTAATTGCTACCTAATGTGCAGTAAATTCCTGGCTCGACTGAAGGCAGTAGCGGTTTCGTCCTTGCAGAGCCTGGATTTCAGACCTAGGACCATATCTGTATCGTGCAGTGGGGTTCTTCTGCACCAAATGCTTCCAATCTCTTGCCCAGGATATCCCACTTGGCACCCAGCTCTCATGGGATGAAGGTGGTGTGCCACTTGCCACGCCACTGAACAATGCTGGACTCTTAAAGCAGGATTAACTCCTGTCCAGACTAGGTCTTGATCAAGCAGATTTTGCAGGCTGTTTAAAATTTCAGGGACACACAGGTTTTCTGGGATCTGAAGAACAGCACGGAGAAGCCTGAAGTGCCATGAAATTCATAAAGCCTGAATGTCTGTGGCATATGTGTCTTTTTTATTCTGGCTTCTGGAGAAAAGATGCATAATTAAAGAAAAAAATGTAATCTTTATTTGCACATACAATATGTTTCTTCTGTCCCTGTCTTATCCTCTTTGTGAGAACCCAGGGCCAGAATTACAGTATCTGAAGTTGCTTTTGGAGCCCAGTCAGCTCCCATCTGTTATGATCTGTTTTTAATCAAATGGGTTTTCCATCTGAAAGTAGCTGTTGGATAGAGAATGAGTAGAAATATTTGTGTTGTGAATTAGCTCAGAGTGAAGCTACAAACCCTTTTTTTTTTTTTTTCCTCCTTCACAACAAACACATGGAAAAATATTCTTCAGTGTATTGTGGCTGGTATGACAATTGGCAACAGCAGCTTCCTTCCCAGGCTCTGACTCCTCTGGCTTGTAAGGCCTTTAAAAGGGGCCTGAAATCTTCACGTTACACAGTCTTATCTCCCCTTCATGAAGCAGGTCAGTGCTAGTGTCACCCTTGTGTCCATGGGTGCTGTGTGAGGGTGGTTGCGCAGCTTGGTTTTCCTGGAGAAAAATGAGACACAGCAGAGGAATAACCTGGGTTTGTTGAGGGTTGTACTTACACCCCGGGCAGCCTGTCCTTTGCCAGCCTCAATGGTCTCTGCTCTGGTGTGAGCAGCAGATAGGTTTGATAACCATAACTGAGGCTTAATCATAACTTAAGGCTTTTAGTCCTTATGCGCAGGCCCCAGATCTCCTTATCAGCCTGTGCTCAGCATGTCCAGTTCTCAAATGCCATGAAACTGGGCTGCAGCAGAAGGGGAGCAAGTTGCCTTGGGGGCTGAATGGGATCATAACAAGCAGAGAGAAAAGTGACCTCCATGGTTTCCGGGCCATCAGATGACACCTGTCCCCTACCAGGAAAGAATAAAGTAAAAATCCCTCAGCAGTCCTTGGAAAAGCATTGTTAATACTGTTCTTCAACATTCCTTTAAGTGTTTCCATGCAGTACATCTTGTTTTTAAAAGCACAGAAGCAATTACCCTGCATCAGCACCTTGGAAGATGGGTTAGTGTCCTGGGGGAGATGGAGAAGAGGGTGATGCTTATGGATCCCCCATTGCTGGAGACAGAGCTTCACTTCTGCATCCATGGCAAAAGGGAGAGCTCCTGATGCAGCACTGGGGCTGAGGGAAGAGGGATGCTTTCCTGTTTCCTCTGCCAGATTCTTATCTCGCTCTGTATGTGAAACCTGGAAATTGCTTTAAAGACCCAGGAGCTGGCCTAGCTGTCGTTTTCATTACATTGGCGTTGTGTAGTCACCCTCAGTGCTTGCCCTCAATGGCTCTATCCTGTGTTTGATGAAGCCTTGTTGCATTATCTATCATCGAGACAGCAGAACCAACATTTGGCCTGAAGGCTGGTGTATGAGAGAGCAGAATCTGGCTCATTTTTTCCTTTTCAAAAAATGGGTTGAAGGTACTAAGGCCAAATGGAAACCTTTGTGTGTTTTCTACGTATATATGTATATATGCATGTGTGTGCATGCATGTATGAATCATTTTTTATCATGTCTTGCAGCAAAAGACTGTGCCCGTAAGATGATTGTTCTGGGGATGGCGTAGGGCTGGACAAAGGAAGTCCTGGGCTTGTTCTGGGCTTGTGTTGTGGTTTTCACTGCTGAAAGAAAACAGTGTCACCATCACTGACCTACCTGCTTTATGAGACTGATTCAAAGATGATGTAGGTGCCAGAGGTGCCAATGTAACTTAGCAAGGGCTGGGTACTGCAGCGTTGAGCTGTTGCATACGCGGTTGTATTGCACAGCTTGTGTAATCCCACGAGCCCCCTGGAGTTGGATTCCCTTTGAATTTCCTTGTTAAGCGTGTCTTGCTGTTCCATGTCTTGCCTGGAAAGAACCATATACGTGGAAAACCTGGAGCATGGGGTTGGAGGTCAGCAGCCCATGATGGGCTGTTACTTCAAGAGCAGAATAACTCTCCTGACTGTGCCTGCAACATGCCCTGGGGCTCTCCACACAGACATAGATAGAGGGCAGGGTGTGGTACCAGGGTCCAGAAAATATGCTGTCACTCCAGTTACAGCTTTCATCCCAGGAGAGCAAAATTAGTGGGAGCTGATGATGAAGATGGGTGGGAGAACACTGGGCGCTCTCCTGAGACCCCTACTAAAGGCTGCCAAAGGGCAATGGCTTTAATTTCACAGAGTAATAGAATGGTTAGAGGTGGAAGGGACCTTAAAGATCATCTAGTTCCAACCCCTTGCCCTGGACAGGGACACCTCCCACCAGACCAGGTTGCTCAAAGCCCCATCCAGCCTGGCCTTGAACCCCTCCAGGGTTGCATTTAGGCAAGTCCTGCACTCGGGACTATGTTCCTCACTTGTGAGCAGGAGTGGCCAATGAGGTGCACCATTTACAAGTACTGACTGTTCAGCCTTTGGAAGCACACTGTGCCCACGTAACTTGTATTTTCTTTTCTCTGAACAGGTCTATATCATCAATGTAACATGGTCTGACCTGACTTCCCAGATCATCTACCGGAGATACAGCAAGTTCTTTGACCTGCAGGTAAGACTTTTTTTGTCTAACATAAAATATTATTTCTACTCACACTTCTAGTCATGTTTCCAGCTGGGTTAATAGTGCCTTTAAATAACGCTTTGTGCTTGTTTGGTCTGTTACATGTCACGATCTTGAAAGTGTTCAGATAGTGGGTGGTATGCTCTCAGTGAGATACTTGCACTATAAAGACATTTAAAGCTGACATTTTCATGAATGGTTCCTATTGAAGAGGGAATCTAAGTGCTTGAAATGCACTTAGGACAGAAAGGGAGCTACATTTTGGGTCCCCAGAAACTACTTTACCCAAATTGCTGAAAACAACAGTGCTTTTGCACACTCACACAGCAGTTCAGTAATGGAGATGGCAGTGGAAACCTTCCAGACCCTTCTCCTAACCATCTACCCAGACAGCTGGTGTCCTGGCTCCTACTGGTTTGTACAGCTCCTTTGCTTTCTTTCATGCCTGTGTATTTAGGTTTCTTTGGAAGTTTTCTTGCTGAATAGCTGCTGGCTGAAGTCTGAAGGCCAGGAAACTGGAAAAGTCCAAATTACAAACTTTCAGTGTGGCATCAGCTACTTAGTTTCTGGTGCTGCTCCATGGCACCTGCATGCGGAGGGAGGGCTTTCTGACTGGTTTCCTATTCAGCAATAATCCAGATCCATCATTTGTATCAGTATACCTCTGTAGGCAGCAAGAGTCTAATTGCCTGGGATTATTAAGTCTCTCTTTTGGGGTAGGTGCAAACAAAAGCTGTGGTTTGACAGACTCCTAAATCCCCCCCATTGGGGAAAATGTCTGTCTGGGGCTGGAGCGTGTAGTTGGAGCTGGGCAGTGGCTAGAGTATCCAGTGAGTCCTCACAGCCAGCACACAGCTGGCTTGGCTGTGTCCTGGGAAATAACATGGAGCAGGTTTGCCATTGCAAATTAGAAAAAAAAAGGTTTCTCCTTTGGACATGTGATCTGAGATACCTTTAGGAGTCCTAGTTTCATCATTGCTCCCCCTTTATGTGGGAGCAAGTACCACTTCTGGCACTTGGACATCCGAAATCTCTACCTGTTTTGCAAGCTGTATGGGTTACGGCCTCCTGGAAGACGAGAGAGGCATGTTCTTAAGCTTCCTGTTGTACCCCTCTCTACTTCTTACTGGCCGGAAGCTCCAGGCCCACTAGTCCCACTGCTGTGAAGAGTATGTTAGTGGCTTCTCTGTGTCTGATGTACCTGCTGGAGATGCATAGCTCCCTAGTCACAAACATTTGTTGTCACTCTGCACGTTATGACCAAAACTGTTTCTTTCTCTCTCTTCTTTTAATTTTTGCCCCAGTTCTGTTTTCATGTGTATGTTCTTCTGGGTCTCCTGGCCTTTCCTGGTATGTTTGAAAAGTTCCCATCAAGCGTGGAGTTATCAATGGGGTTAGTGTGTTGGACAGGAAATGATGTCTCAATCAGGGAGTGAGTCCTGAAAGGTCCCATTGATAAGTGCAAGGGAGCCTAGCGCCAGTGGAAAACTCCTGGTTGCACAACGCTTCTCCCCCCACGAGTAAGTACGACAAGCAAGTAACAAAGTTCCCTTCCTTAACCCTTTTCCCTCCCAAAAATCTCTGTCAGGGCCACCACTATGTGAGCAGTGACAGCGGTCTGGTACAGCCTCTTTTGCTCTTGCAGCAAGAGGCACACAGTTCCTGAAACTGAGGTCTTCACTTGGGGTTTTCACGGGCTTGTCACACCTCTGTAAGCACATCACTGCAGCCATCTGTTCCTCAGTTTCCTGGCTGTAAGATAGGGACAAGGTCCTCTGTGCTCAGGCTTGCCAAAAGGTGCTTTTAGAATAATTTTAGGTAAAATTTTTTCTATTATTTTTTTTCTGGGCTCTTGATGCTGCCTGAGCATCTCTGAGGTGAGGCAAGTGAAATGGACTTTGGGTCTTGAATTGCAACGCTTAATGAAGCCTGTAAAGGGACTTGGAAAAGCAAATTAAATGTTAGGGCGCTTTGGGAAACCTTTGTGTTTTGGGAGACTTTTGGCTTCATGTGCAGTGATTCTGGCTCAGTGGCAAATGCTGGGTTACAACAACACATGGATAAGCAGACATAGAAAGCTTCATGTAGAAGCTTATCTGTCTGCTTGCAATTGCTCAGGCTTAATGCTTGGTCCACCTGTTCATGGTGGACCTGCTTCTAGTGTCTCTAGCCTCAGGCAACTGCACAAGTGAGACCTTAGCATTTATAGGAAAGTTCTCCTGGTATTATAAAGCAGCTGTTGCAGGGTTTAGCAGTGGAGGAATTCCCTGTGTTTGCTGTCTGCACCATGACTGGCCTGTAGCGGGGCTCTAGGCTGCTCTGCATCTTGCCTTGCACATGATGGTTCCTAGTCATGTTAAGGTTTCCTGAGTGGAGGAATGATGTTTCCAACGGAAAGCCCAGAGTAAAGACTTTCATGACGAAAGTTGCAGAGCAACATTGAGGTACCAACCCACATTCCCCAAACTCTTGAGGGGTGGAATCTGGCTCTTGGTCGTGGACCATGTGGCAGGTGTTAGGGGTGCCATCTACTTGTTGAGGATCAAGGTAATCTCCGTAGGTCCCCCTCACTTTGCACCGGATAAGGAGATGTGTTGTGATTTCCAGGTTTTTGGTGGAAGCTTGAACTTCTGACATATTACTAGTTGGATCTGTGTTTTGTGACCTAATACCAGGTATGGTAATGTGGCCTTAGCATAATCAATCGACTTTGGTGATGTCCCTGCTTATCCCCATGTGTCCCTTCCAGCAGAAAATCAAGCAAATGCTCAGTGAGTAAAGCTCAGCCGATTCACAGGCACAAAACAGTTGGAGTCTGCAGATCTCTGCCAGCTCCTCTCATCCCACTGTGTCTGGGACAGAGCCATATTTCAGGGCTTTCTAAGCCTGCACGTGTCTCATTTGCTCTTGACTGGAGGTGGAGGAACAAGGGCTGATTTGTAATGACTTAATCAGGACTGCAGTGCCTGGTGTTGACAGTGACACCGGATAGGACCCATGGGGGAACCTGAGGGGCTGCCCAGGGGCAAGGAGGGAGGAATACAGATAATTAATTTCACTCCTGCAATTTCATGTTTCTCTAAAAAACAGCCCACCCTTCCCTGAACGGCTGTCTCTGTGGGAAGCAGCTCAGTGGTTTTGAGAGTCCTTGCATCACCAGGTACTGGGCTTTTTGAAGCGCTTCCTACAAACCCTCTTCACCTCTGCTGGCAGTAAGAGGCTGTTGTGTCCTAAGGATTCAAACCCCACAAGTGTTTGGTGATGCTGTTTCAGCAGTGCATGTGCTTGAGTTGGGAGTCAGGCTGCTTTTGGGTTGAGTAAAAAGGCAGCAAGACTGGGACACACCATGGGATTTGGAGGCTGGAGTTTGCCCTGTGAGGGTGTGAGAAGTACAGCAAACAGACCCCAGTGTAACAAGCCAAGTGTCAGCCCTGTGCTGCTTCAGTGAGGGCTGAAGATCTATAAATGCAGGCTAAAATGAAATCAAGGTATTGCTGCATCATTTAATTGTGCAACCAAGTCACATCTGCTGAGGGTGGGTCAAATGATGGCAGCAGAATGCACATGGGTGCCAACGTTTCAGTAAATAGGATTGAATGGATTGAATTAACTGGGCAGAGATGAAAGCATTATGATAAATTGCTTGTCAAGTCCAATTATCTGTTGTGTTTCACCCTGGGCGGCATCTGCACCTGAGCACCACGTGGGGTCAAATCCACCTCCTAATGTAATATTTTAAATGCTGCTTTCTCATGCACCCTGCACCGGGTGCTTGGCCCTTGCCTGCAATGCAGAACTGGGGAGCACAAAGTGCCCGTGACTGGGAGAGATGGTGCTATGAACATTGCCATTAGCTAGTGCTGACCCTCATGGGAGCTGCTGGCTTATTTGAGCACATTCCCTGGCTACTGCCTGAGGTCTCCCACCACTGCTGATTGGGTTTGCAGGTGGTGGTAGCAGAAGCTGAGTTGGCAGTTGAGGTCAGCTGTCCTCCTGTTTTCCTCAAAGATGCTGGGAAAGGTCACTGTTTTATTGGGATAGCAGGGATAACAGGAGCCAGCAGTGTACCCAGGCGGCCAAGAAGGCCAACAGTATCCTGGCCTGTAATCAGGAACAGCGTGGTGAGGGCTTGGGAGGGGGATCATCTCCCTGCACTGATGAGGCCCCACCTCGAGGGCTGGGTCCAATTTTGGGACCCTCACCACAAAAAAGACATTGAGGGGCTGGAGCGGGTCCAGAGAAGGGCAAGGGAGCTGGGGAGGGCTCTGGAGAATAAGTCTGATGAGGAGAGGCTGAGGGAGCTGGGGGTGTTCAGCCTGGAGAAAAGGAGGCTGAGGGGAGACCTTCTCACTCTCTCCAATTCCCTGAAAGGAGGGGGTAGCCGGGGGAGGTTGGTCTCTGTTCCCAGGGAACAGGCAATGGGACAAGAGGAAACAGCCTCAAGTTGCACCTGAGGAGGTTCAGATTGGGAATTAGGAACAATTTTTAGACAGAAGGGGTTCTTAAGCCTTGGACTGGGCTGCCCAAGGAAGGGGTTGAGGCCCCATCCCTGTAGGGATTGAAAAGCTGAGTTGCCATAGTGCTTAGAGACATAGTTTAGTGATGTTTTTTTATCAGAGTTAGGATGGTGGTTGGATGAGATGATCTGAAAGGTCTCTTCCAACCCAGACAATTCTATGATTCTATGATAACTCCTGGCATTTCCACTGTGTGGTAGAAGACATCTACAGATCTAAGGATCGTGTTTTTCTTGTTGTGAAGTGCTTTTGGAGGCTGTTAGCAGGATGGGGATTTGCAGTTGAGTGCACACAAAATTACCCAAAGCGTGGGGATGCAGCCAGGTCACCCTCCCAGTGGCCATGCTGGGGAGGCAACAGCAGTGTTTGCAGCTGGCAAGCATGAGGGGTGGCTTTTTGCCCACTCCCCACCTCACCCTGCCCTTCGTTCAGTACCACCTTGGGTTCTTTGTAGATGCGATGACCCCAGTTGGGTGCTGCCCTTCACTGCTGAGAAACCCTCTCCCCAGCAAAGCGAGTGGGGAAAATGTGACTGTGCTTCAGTGACAGGTGCCTTAGCTTGTGTCACCAGCGGCTCATCTTTTGCCCTTTATCCAGTGACTCCAGCTCTGCTCTGATTTCATGCCTGTCTTACTCCGTGCCTGGAGTCAGAGTATGAACATGGCCAGAGCATCAGCAGAAGAACCAAACCATATGTTCGGATACCGGCCTCTCCGTTGCTCCTGTGAGGACAGCTGGGTCTCCGTGTGTGGAAGATCCTTTCTCACAACAGCAAAATGCAGTTTTCTCCAAGGCAAAACACAGCGGCTGGCTTTAATGGCCTGCCATAATCCCACATTGTGTTTCTGGCTGTGCGAGATGCAAACGATGTCCCCGCCGGAGCTGCGGCAGGAATGTTAGGTAGGCAGATCCCCATCTCTCCACACAATGACCCACACAGACATTTTGGCTGCAAGGAGACATCTGAAATGTCACAATTTTGAAAAGGCAAATAAACAAGACTCTGTTCAAACGTTTGCTTTGTGTATCAGTTAGCAGAAAATTATCTGCCTGATGCGGTCTGCTGATCTAAGCATTTTTTTTTCAAAGTGGCGCAGAAAGAGGAACTCACTAGCAGCCAATTAGAACATTAAAAAAATAAAGAATATCAAGAATTTTATTAGGGAGCGGAAAGAGATGTAAGTTGTTTCCAGGCTGACGATAAAACATCAAGAGCTTCATTTGTTATTGCTAGGGTCATCCTGATTGTTTATAGTGCTGTAATGGAGTAACTGAGCATTGAAGAGGACATTAAACAAAAATGGTACTAGTTGTAATTGCAGTCTGTGTCTCTGCTTTTCTTACTCTGTCTGGAGTTCATCTGAACGCTGCTGCTATTGATCCTTCTTCCGTTATGTGCTCTTCTGTACAAACATTCCTTTCTCTGTCGCCCCGAGCTGTGTCAAAGTGTGTTCCAGTGAGGTGGCTGGAGCTGTGCCACACGCCTGAGCACCCTGCCTCTCACCAAGTCACTGTGATCTGAAACCCGGAGGCTTTGGGGTGCAGGCTTTCTCGGGCACAGCAAAGGGGGAATTGGCACAGGGTGGGTGCCTGATGGGGCTCTGATGGAATTGTGTGTGTTCACTCCATCAGTTAATTTGGGTTAATCACCAAGATGAGGACTCACAGTCCCTAAATCATGAAATTGCGGAATTGTCAGAGTTGGAAGGGACCTTCTGTAGATCCTCCAGTCCAACTCCCCTTCCAAAGCAGGGCTGCCCAGAGCACATCATTCAGGGCTGCATCCAGGTGGGTCCCAAAGATCTCCAGAGAAGGGGGCTCCACACCCTCCCTGGGCCTTTTCCAGGGCTCCGTCCCTCACCGCAAAGTAGTTCTTCTTCCTCCTATTTGAGTGGAACTTCCCATGTTCCAACTTGTGCCCGTTGCCCCTCGTCCTGTCACTGGGAACCACTGAAATCAGGTGGTCCAGTGCAGTCTAACTCAGAAATGTCTGTTTTTGTAAGTCCTATGATATGTCATGTTGTAACATTGGTGCTTTTAGCACTGCAGGAGCGGCGAATGGACAAGCTCAAGCATGCCCTAAATTTATTGGTGGTGAAGAGTATGGGTAAAAATGCAACAGGGCAAGTGTGCTCCTGCGTTTGCAAACACAAGCTCCTAACCTTTACCCTGCCAGGCCTTTTCAGCAGGGTGAGGAGAGTCACCACCTGGTCTTCTCAGCCATCCACAGCAAATGGGGTCTCTCTGCAACGAGTGGGTGCTCTCTTCCATAGGTGCCACCCCACATGTAGCTCCTGGCACTGCAGGAAGAGGAGGAGAGGGTGTTGCTGTGGCTCCACACGTGATGCAGCTTGCCTCTCTCCAACGTGGGAGGTTTGCGTTAAAAAGATTCCCAGCCTCTGACAAGCTCAGGGAGTGTGTCTGTTGGGCAACATGTGTGTGTCTGAGGGTGTGTACAGAAACGGGCAGGAAAGCTGGAGGAGAAGGTGGGGAGGAACAGCATGGCTGAGGGTTGTTGCATCGAGGTGTGGAGCAAGTGCGCAGTGAAACATAAGGCAAAGGGAGAGAAAGGGAAGGTTTTGCCTACTGACGTTCCTGCTGGAGTCTGTCTGGGATCTGGGCTCTGCTGTCAAAGCTTGTGGCTCCCTCTGCTCTGACCTATGGCCAGAATGGTCTGGGTTGCAAGGATCCCATTTCTCCTGCTCCCATTCCCTCAGTGTGGAAGCATCCTGACCCAGCTGTAGACATTGTGAGCTGCTGGAGATCCTCATCCAGACCAGGGGCCTGGCTCCATGCTTGACCCACGGTTTCAGACCCAGGGCTTGGCATCAGGGCCACCCCTGATGGTCACAGGGCTGTGAGGCTGGATTCACTCCAGCAGTTGGGAACGTAGGGTTTGGTTTGAAAACAGCTTCCTTAAGAGCAGGATTGAAACTGAAACAAGCCTGGGAAAATTCAGAGGAAATCTGAACGTGGCTCTGTCGACATGTCTGTTCCCAAAGGTCAGTGCCGGCTCCTTGGGGAGAAATGGTATGTCCTTTCTTCCGAGTAAACACAGGCCAGTTGTCTGATGCTGCTGCTGTCCTGGGCATTGTGTGGAGAGGCCAGCGGTGCCAAGTTTGCAGGTGATGCAGAAAACCAGGTTTCCAGGAGGAGCCCTGGGCAGGTGGCTGTGGGCAGTGACCGTGCCTGCCATGTTTTGGCAGCTGTGGACACACTTATGAGACTTGGCTCTTGAGAGCAGAACCCCCCACACCCTCAGAAAAATAGTGCAGCAATGGACTTGCAAGTACCAGGCCAGGAACTGAGTGCCCCTGGAAAAAAAATGAATAGCTGATATGGTTATTGAGCTGAGAGTGGTTGTATCAGCTGATTTAAAGGCTATTTAAATACCATTTTTCCTTCTAGCACTCAGGCAGTGCCTTAGGATACCATCTGGCTTGGGGCAGTATCTTTGTCTTCAATGAATAAATGGAATTGTTTATAATTCTTATTTCCATCATTATTCAAATGTTTGCCTGGCAAAACAATCTGTTCAGCTTCCAGTATTTGTTTCTAAAGAGATTTTACACGTCAGACAAAGATGAGGGCTACGACGGGGAAATGGCAAAGTGCCTGCCAGGCTACAATAGAGGCCACATTCAATGAACTGCAAATAACCTGCAGTTGAGAAAGTGACCAAGGTTATAGGAACCCTCCCCTTCGTACTTTTGCACTTGGGTGCTGTTGAGGCATAAAGCTGACACTTGAGTATTGCCCATGTGCTGCAGCATGGGAATCTTCTACTTGGTGGCTACGGGGTGATATTTGTTGCTCAGCACCAATTTAAAGTATTCCCGTGACTGCCCCGTGTGCAGGGTGAACTTAAAAATGATGTGATGGTTTAGCCAGCTCTTCAGGGTGTGATGGCAGCAAGGCAAGAACAGAGATGATAGCCACGCTACCCTGTCTTGGTGGTCTGAGGTCAGAGATGCCCTTCTGTAATGACAGGGAATGTACTTTGGTATCAAAGGATTTTATTTTCTCTAGGAGCTGCCATAGGTTGGAGGTGAGTCTCCCAACGGTGTCATCATAACCTCTCACTGTGCACAAAAGGTATTGCACTACCAGGAACATCCCCAGGAGTCTTACACGTTCTGGATGAGGTGGGAGTGAGGTTTTGGGACTCTGGTTCAGCGGTGGTCCTGACCTCAGAACAGTGTGGGATGGGAATCTCTGGAAGCTTCATCTCTGAGGGCTATGTCCTTCTCCATTCCCTTGCTGCACGAGACCAGGGTACTGGACCCCACCATGGCATCAGTGTCTGTGATGGATGCTCATTGCACCATATGGGCATTGCTTCATACAATGCTGATATTCTCCTGGGCGTCAAGTCGTCCTTATTTCACCGGTGTTTGTGTCCTGTGTGTGGAATCAGTAGTATTGAAACGTTTAATCACACCTTTAAGAAGCTTTTGCTTTATCTGACTCAGGTTAAATGCTCTAAGGTCTTACAGAAGGATGACATTGAATGACAAGCTGTTCCAAAGATGAGTTTTTTTCCCTCTGTCCTTGTGATCCCTCGTATACAGTGCTGGGACAATCTGAGCTACTCCAGAGGGAGAGGGGCTGCGCAGTCGGTGATCTGCTCTGATTGCTGAAGGGAATTCAGTGTCACTGTGATTTCCTGTCTTCTGCAGCCTCTGAGCAGAACTTGAACACTGGCAGATCTTTGTTAGCATTCAATTTGTAGCTCTTCTCTAGGAAGGCTCCTGATCCTGGGAGTGAAACAAAGTTTAATCAAGCTACAGGCTCTGTATGTAGTTAGACAAATGAGTAGGGGTTTTCTTCTTTTGAAAGATTGGGAGCATTAGAAAGAGCTGGTTGACTTTGTTACTGCATCCTTTTAATTATACGTGGGCTCCTACTGCTGTTCCTCAACCTTCTGAGAAAGCATCTTGCCTCATCGCTCTAGTGAGCGTGTGTGTGGATGCAGACAGACATATCTTTGATCCCTGCTGGAGTAAATCAGAATTGCTCAGCTGTGAGCTTTTGGCCATCAGGCAAATTTTATTTCACAGGAGAATGTGTGTCACTGTGTGCCCCTGGGGCTGAGGGGACTGTGGGTTTTTGGCCTGCTGCTTCCCCAAAGCGCCATGCAGCCTGGATGGTGCAGGATCCGAGGGGGATGGTGCTTTGAAAATCGCTGCCTCTGATGATGCTGAGGTTCGGGTTTTGCTCTGCATGGTTTCACCAGGCCTGGATCTCACACTGAGTGCCCTGTTAATCTCATCAGACAGGAGACAGTGTGCAAGTCTGTCTCTAAGGTGTGTGACTGTGCTGGGATGGTGACAAGTGCCAGCTCCGCTTGATGGCAGGAGGCCTTGTGGGGTCTGGAAGGGAGTGTGGAGTTACTAAGCAGCTCTGATTTCAGGCAACAGAGAGTGAGGTCATAAAGGAGACTTCCCCTGGGAGACTTGACCTCTCAGATAGCAGCTATGTGTCTTGCTTAGGAGCCATCTGCAAGTGCCCTGGGCCCAGGCAGCTGGACCAGAGCTTCCCCTGGCTCCAGAGTTACAGGTACAGTCAGCAAAATCTTAGAAATTGAGTGGCAGAGCTTAGCAGTGATGAACTCTCGCTGCTTATTAAAAGCCCGTTGGGGAGGGTTTTTTAGAGCATGTGTGGACTTTGAGTATGAGAGAAAAGCCTGAACTGAGGGTTCCTGACCTAAAGCTGTGTAAGATTTGGGAAAGATTTGGGAAGGTTCAGCTGTGATGCCAGTTTCTGGTTCAGCTTCTCTCTCTGGTTTGGATCTGATGGCTGTGAGGCACTGCCACATTACCAGTTGCTCACATATTTATGGGATAGTATTGTTAGAATAGGACAAAGACTAGAAAAATCTCCGTGGATATTAATTGGAACATGTGAACAAATTGCTTTACCTGCTTTTTACACGCAAGCATTTTTTATGAAGTATCTAGAAAGAGTTTGCAGGTTTGTCCAACCCAAGAATCTCAAGGGAGCACTGCAGAACTGTAATGGGTAGCAGAATTCCCAGTGGATGAATTTGCATTGTCTGGAGTGGGAATCTGACTTCTAAAGGATTAAAGCCACTCTCCAGGGGAACAGAAAGGCTTATATCCAACTGTCAGATACTCTGCATCCACTCTTTGAACTACACAAGCTTGTGACCTGCAAAGATCCTTCAAGGAATACCCAAAGAATATCAAACTCCACTTTCGGGCCTCTCACAAGCACAGAAAGCAGTGAAATTAGTCAAAAAGGGTTATTTGATAGGACTCATTCCCTTGTTTTCTAGAGGCTTGGTTTGTGTCAGTTGTTATCAGTATCTCCATCCCACACTTACCTCTGACCCAGAGGTTGTGAGGACAGGGGGGTCCTTGTGGTGTGGGAAGGGCTGTCCTGGATACAGCCACAGCAAGGAAAACCAGCAAGTTCTCTCAAATAAACTGAGTTGTCTTGGATCAGGTGAGGAGGATTTGGACCTGTTATGTAGCTGTTGGTTGCTTTTCACTTTGAAAATCAAATGCATCAGGATGCACCAGTGCCTGTGAGGTTGTGGTGCTAACAGAAAGCACGTGTTTAGAAAAACATGCCTGAAATTGCCAAAAAGTATCAGCCAAGATGGAAAATGTTGGTATTGCACCCATACTTCTTGGTTTTGTCCCTGGGTGTTATGTCATACAAGGGATTATGCAGAATTGTGGTAAAACTGGGCTAGAAGTCTTGCTTCAGTGGACCGTGTGTTGAGGCTCAACGTGTGCCTCCCATGTTACCCTGGTGTTGGAAGGTCTCACGATAGCCCACTAGGTCTCCACAGAAGGATTGAAAGCTCAGCTGTGGGAGGAGCCCGCTTGTTTTTAAACCTTGTTCCAGGTTTTGTTTGCTGGAACAATAAAAGGCAGGAGAGCAGTAGGGCTGTGGAACTGACCTCAGCCAAAGCCATGGCTCTGGGGCTGCTCTAACGCAGGCAGAGAATTCTCCAAGTGCCGTGTTACTAGCGTATTTCCTCTTTTACCACAGATCAAGACCAGCCTTTTTTTTTTCTTTTCTTTTCTTTTCTTTTTTTTTTTTAATCTCTGTGTGAAAATTAAATTTTTTGGTGGGGTTTTTCCATGGCCTTTCTTCCCTGGAGCACCCCAGCCCAAAAGGTTCAGGCATGACAATTCCACCCCCTCCATTGCTTCGCCACTCTCCCTTAATCGTACTCAGCTTTCAATTATTTATACTGCCGGAAAATCGCGCTGAGTTCACACCCCCAGCCCTGAAACACAATTCTGCTTTTGTGTGGGGAATACAATCCTTCACTTTCATTAAGTGTGTGGAGACCGGGATGAGAAGTGCCTGTTGTGTTCGCATCCCTTGGCTCGTGATGAGAGGAGCTGGTTGTTTTCGCAAACGTCCTAAATAGCCCTGCAAGGGTTACGAGGAGTTTATTTACATTATTGCATTTAAGTGCAAATAGAAAATTGCCCAGCCATAATGGAAAGGTTATGCAGGGCTCTGTCAGGGTTCTTTTCCCTGTCACCTCGCCCCTCCCGGCTTTCTGCGCTTACAGGCTCAGATGTGGGAAGGCTGTGGCTGGAAGGAGCCGTAACTCTTGGTCCTTGGTTTGCTTACAGGACAAATAAAAGCATCAACAGGCGTCTCTCCCACCGTGGGCTATGCCTGGCCCTGCCTGCCATAAGAAAGGCTCCTGATCAGACTCACCCCAGCCTGATTTATGAGTGTTGGGTGCTGTTTGCTTCACGGAATTGTCAGAGTTGGAAGGGACTGGAGGAAGGGACATCCTCCAGTCCAACTCCCCTGCCAAAACAGGGTTGCCCAGAGCACATCACTCAGGGCTGCATCCAGGCGGGGCTTGAAGATCTCCAGAGAAGGGGACTCCACACCCTCCCTGGGCAGCCTGTGCCAGGGCTCTGGCACCCTCACCCGAAAGAAGTTCTTCCTCAGATTGGAGTGGGACTTCCCATGTTCCAGCTTGTGCCTGTTGCCCCTCGTCTTGTCACTGGGAACCACTGGAAATAGTCCGGCTCTGTCCTCCTTCAACCCACCCTTTAGGGACTTGGAAGCATTAACAAGGTCTCCCCTCAGCCTTCTCTTCACCAGGCTAAAGAGTCCTAGCTCTCTCAGCCTGTCTTCATCAGGGAGATGCTCCAATGCTTCAACTATCTTTGTTGCCCTACACTGGACTCTCTCCAGTAGTTACCTGTCTCTCTTGAACTGAGGAGTCCAGAACTGTACACAGGATTCCAGTTGTGGCCTCACCAGTGCAGAGCAGAAGGAAAGAATGACTTCCACCTTCTTCCCTGTAGCACCCAAATAAGCAACCTTTACTGCAGAAGCAGCGCAGGGAGCATGAAGCTGGGAGTTTGTTTTCTACCATATTCCCTCCCACCGCCAGGGGTGGTGGCACACTTCTCCTTTCTTGCAGCCAGAGGTTTCATGTCTCGGGCAAACACAAGTATTCCCACTGCAGAACTCTCTGTTGCAATTTCTCCTTTCCCTTCTTCAAGGGGAAGTGTTGGTGAGTCTCCAGTGGAGTGGTCAGAGCAGAAGAACCCACAGAGGAGCCACGCTGCTGAGCAGATGAGTGTGGATTCTTGCAGAAAGCAAGCCTACTGATGCCCTGGGGGAGGCACAGCTCTGTGCACCCCGTCCTGGGTGCCCTGGTCGGACAACACTCGACCAAGGTGGGGGCTTTGCTCTCTGCCTTTTGCTTTTCATTTGAAAGGAGAGATCTGATCTGTAGTATGACAGAATGACAGAATCACATGGGGTTGGAAGGGACCTCTGGAGATCATCTCGTCCAACCCCCTGCCAAAGCAGGGCCACCCAGAGCAGGTTGCACAGGAACGTGTCCAGGTGGGGTTTGAATGTCTCCAGAGAAGGAGACTCCACCACCTCTCTCGGCAGCCTCTTCCAGGGCTCTGCCACCCTCACAGCAAAGAAGTTCCTGCTCTTGTTATTTGGGTGGAACTTCTTATATTCAAGTTTGTGCTTGTTCCCTCTTGTCTTATCCCTGGGCACCACTGAAAAAAGACTGGCCTCATCCTCTTGACACCCACTCATCTCAGCAGGAAAGGGAGGACTTGGAATCTTAGAGTTTAAGCTAATTTCTGTAAATCTGCAGTGCAGGTAGGGCTCTGTACTGAAGCTGTTGGTGAGGCATTGGTGTCAATGCAGAGGTGTCTTTGATTCACCAGGTGCAGTCAAGGGCAGATCCTAATCGATTTAACCATGTTTTTGCAAACTGAGTTAACATCGGAGTCGTGTGCTTGGGTCTTGATGCATTTGGTTTTTTTAAGGGTGTGTTTAAAAAAAAACCAGTGGGGCTTGCTGAGCTGCTATCTCCAGCCAGGTGGTTTGAGAGAGGTGAAGGACAAACTGCCAAAACACTGTGTGAGAGGCAGAGAGGAAAATGGCAAACGGGAAGAAATTAGGAAGCAAAGCGGAAAGGGACTAAATAAAATGTTAACAGGGAAAAAATTCTTTCGAAGGACTGAGGTGAGTTTAATGATTGAAGTTTTTTGTCTTACAGGGAGTGTCTTAGCCACCTGGAGCAGAAATTATTTCTCAGGCTTTTGTTTTATCTGGCTGATATCTGCCTTTTGACAGCCCAGTGAGTTGGGATGTTTTGGCCTCTCTGTGGTCTGGGGAGCTCTGAAATCCCAGTCTGGGCTTGTCCTGGTCACTGCAGTGATGTGCTGCTGCCGCTGCCTTGGCAAAACTGGTGTGTGTGCCTTCCTGGAGAGGAAAATACATTGTGGGATGGTACGAGGTGAACACCTGCATCCTCATAAGAGGTCCAGGTTGCCTTGTTGGTTTTGGTGCGTTGGTGGCTGTGAGTGCAGCTTTGCAAAAACCTCTATAGCCACCTGCAATGCGCGGTTGTGTTGCTGTGCTGAGGGTTAGAGGGTACCAGTCTCTGACACGTCTGGCTTGCACGCGAGGGTAGGATTTAGCATTTGATGTTTCAAGAGGTGGCAGAGATTTGTTTGCAGATGGAGCAGTAAAGGGTGGTGTCCTCCATGAAGGTGGTCCCTGACTAACTTTTTGCAAACTTCTCCCTTTGCATAAAGAGTTTCCAAAGTGGAGAGAAGCCGTGCAAAGTTTTGGGTTCCTTCTGGGTGTGGGACAGCCCTGGATCGTACAGCTGAGCAGGGCTGTGCTGTGGGTTGCAGGAGCAACAGGGCTGTAGGTTCCTGCTTGTTGCTGTTAAGAAACCTCATGTCAAATCCTATTCTACTCTTAGGTCAAAATATATTTCATTGGCTTAGTGTGGGGATGTTTTTTGTGTAATTAGGAGCTGGGAGTCTGCGGTGTGGAACAAGGAATGGGGAACTGCTGGTGTGGCAGGAAGGTTATCTGGAAATATCCACCCATAAAATGGGGGCTATAATCAGTCCTCCTGGAGAAAGTTTACTCATTAATGTTTGTAAAATGCTTTGAAGTCTTCGGCTGGGCATCTTTTTAACAGAGCCAAATGTATAGCTGTATTACAGTAGCTAAGCCAGACCTTAATGACCACAATCCCTCTCCTCCCCCTGAGCCTCCAGCCATTTCTAATAGGGTTTGGTGAAGAAGTGAAACATCAGCAGAGTGACCAAAGTGAACTGCTCAGCAGAAATATAAATAGTGCTTTTCTTTCTTAGGATTATGTCCTGGTCTCATGGACTTTTGCTGCCAGGAGTGGAATTTGTAGAAGGGGTAAGGAGTTTATTTCCAGACTTGTACCATGTTATTCCAGTTCGTAACTGGTTTAGGGTGCTCACTGGTGCCCTTTGGGTGATTAAAGTCATCCCATCTTGTCTTGATGGGAAGTTGCCGTAGTGGGACTGTCAGGCTGGGATGGGAGGGAGATGTGGCTGTCAATGGGGTGCAGGGAAAAAACTTTGCTGAGGCAAAACAAGGAGGCCTCAGAGAGGGGAAAGCTTGTTTGATGTGGTGCTCGGCTCTGGCTGCCCGTAAGTCCCCTACTCCATGCTTTTCCATTTCCTACAGCATTGCCTGTCTCCCCTGTTGTTAATGAAATAGCACATGCCTTTTGATTTGATTGATTTCTGGTGTCAGGAGGTAAAGCTTGGTAGTGGAGTTGGTGTCAGCAAGGGTTATGTTCTTTCATCTGAAGCAAATGGTGTGGGTTTGGTCCATGCTGTGCCCCCAGAGTACCAGTGGGTGTGATTGCAGCCTGGAGGCAAGGAGGTAACTGGGTGCACCTGGAGTCATGGTGTGTGGATGTTTCCAAAGAGTGAGCTGCTGTTAAAACATTATTCTCCAGGCTTGCACCCGTTTGCTCTGGGTGGCAACTAGGAATGTCTCATTAGCGTGGCCTGATGTGTCATATGTTCAGACATGCCTGATAACCTTCCTGGCCAGCTCTTGACGCTCTGGTTCATTATGGATCCATTCCCTTGGCCTCCCCCAGGACTAGGCTGGGATAGCTCCTGCCTCGGAAACTGCATTGCTAATCATTGCCTGAAGATCTGAGTTGCCCACATGTGCCTGGTGTGGGGGAGGCTGCTCTGCACTGAGATGATGGGTCCCAACTGGGTGCTAAAGGAGATGTCTCCAGCACCAGAGGCAGAGCACACTGTGGTGCAGGCACCCTGCAGCAAGGATGCTGGGAAGGTGCCTTGGCAGAACAGAGAGGAGCTGGCATCTTCTCCAGAAACCTGACTTTTCCAGTGACTCGTCCTTCGAAAGTGCCCTTTGACTGCAGAGCTTGCAGCCAAGGACTGACCCAGCCCTCCCCTCTAATCTCATCTTTCCTCTTCGAGTCCAGTCCCTGGAAAGATGCAGCTCTCCAAGAAGACATTCCAGGGGGGTGTAATCACTGCGCTCGCTGTGGCCCTGCTGCGCTTGTGGTCTAAGCACCTGCTGGTTCATTTAATTAGCAACAAATGGGAGGCGTGGGTTGGGGGGAAGAGAGAGCAGCACCCTGGTGAAGTATTTGCTGCAATGTGATGTATTTTATTTTGGGTTCATAACGGAGGCCATGAGGAACATTTTTCCAGAGAGCTCCATAAACCACCTCCGTTCACAGGGTGATTATTTGAGGAGGGAGGGGGGTGTGGATTTAAATCGGTGCTGCTAATTTCTGCAAACAACCACATTATTTTTTATTCATACTCCAGACTCCCTCCACCCATGGCTTGATGTTAGGAGCTGTGAATTTTCCACATCATAACAAAGTCTCTCTATAAAAGAGAGACCTTTAAATATATTTTTTAAAATTGATTTCAGATACATCAGGCTCTCAAGTAAGTCAGACTTCAGAATGGAAAACTCTTTCCTTCCCTCGTGGTGACCTGTTAATTTATTTGTATTTCAGTAGCACATACCAGCTCTGAGCAGAGGTGGGTCTCTCTGGTGCTGGGGACTGGAAAATGCATGAGAAGCTGAAAGCCCTGATTAATATGTTGGAAGAAATAATCCCTTTGTTCACCGTGATTAGTTAAGGTTGGGAACTCTCTGTTGAAATAAAAGCATTACATTTCTGGGAGCGTTTTACCAATGTAGGGAAGGGAGATGGGGACAACTGGGATGAGACTTCAGGATGGAGCTACTTGTGCTGGGCACTGGTTGTGCCCCTGCCCTTGGGAGACAAGCAAATGGTTACAGTCACAGCTTTCCTGTGCTCCAGCCCACCAGCTCTCTGGGCTGGTTTTTTCCATGTGGATGGCAAGTTTAACAGTGATGTCTCATATTTACAGTGCAAACCATAATTCATAGTCTAAATACACATTTAAGCTTTCTGACTTACTTTCTTAGGATGATTAAAGCACGACAAGGGCTGCAAGAAAGAACACTTTTTTTTTTTTTCCCCTCCCTGACGGCTAAAGCAGAAAAGCTGGGGAGATTTGGGGTTTGGTTTCCCCATTCTGTAAGAGCTTTAATCTCCTATGGGTTTTGAGAGGATAAATTCATTTGTGGCCATCAAGTGCTCAGATGTAGCAGTGACTGGGGTTGTGATGAAAACTCAGACTAATCGTTTTTGTTCTCATGAGGAGTTTTAAATTCAGTCCTGGGTATTCAGTTCTGCTCCAGTAACATTAAAAGTTCACAGAAAATCCTTATCTTGTGAGATTGTCATCATCTTGAACACCAGAAATACAGAAATCCTTGATGTATGTCCATCCTACAGGCCTTCAGTATTAGAATAGAATAGACTATTTCAGTTTGAAGGAACCTACAGTGATCATCTAGTCCAACTGCCTGACCAGTTCAGGACTGACCAAAAGTTATCCGAATGCCTCTTAAACACTGACAGGTCTGGATTGTTGACCACCTCTCTGGGAAGCCTGTTCCAGTGTTTGGCCACCCTCTCAGTAAAGAACATAAGCCAGTTTGTAGCTATTCATTGCCTGTGCAGTCCTTGGGTGCTCACTGCTTTCAGTGGCACCGTAAAAGCTCCTGGACGCTTCCCAGTTCCAAGAGAGGTTTCCCTGGGAAAGGAATTTGGTTGTACCTGAAAATACAGGGACATCGTGGAAAAAAAGAGTTGCCTTTGCATGAAGTGCCAAAGCATGGAAAAGTGGTCCTTCTGTAACCTAGTAATCATTGATTTTTCAGAAATCAGCCTTTCTTTTTGCTTTTTTTGTAGTTTCATTTTTTTTGTCTAGTTACGGGTACATCTGCTGGGCCTGGTGGACTGCTGTAAGGCAGCATTATGCTGAGAATCAACCCCATAACCCCCTTGCAGTATCTCTTCTTCATCTTAGTTTTACCTCCTTTCTCTGTATTCCTATCTGATGTTAGAAATAGCTTCTTTCTGTGTGGATCAAACCTGGAAGTAATACCTCAAGGGACACATTCAGACTCAGGGTATAAAGTTTGGAATTGTTTTCCACCTTCTTCTTTGACATTTGAGAGATGCTTTTAAGTAGATGAGATACTATTACAGTGCCAGCCTGTCTGTCATTGGAAGCATTGATGTTTGAATCCCACTCTTCTGCTGGATTTTAACAGAAATGCAGAGAGAAGCTGCTTGGTGGTTTGCCTTGTTGCACACTTCAATATGGCTAAGAAGGGAAATTTGTTTTCGTTTTCAAGCCTCTGTTGTATTTGCACTGTTTAATACCCTTCAGTCCCAGCTCTTGCTGCCCTTAATGGAGAACAGCCCCTTGGCTTGCCCCTTCACCTGCTGGTGCTTGCTTTCGAAATATGAGCATCTTTGTCCAGCTTCAGATCCTTTTCCATGTTGATAGTAATCTGCAAGGTTCAAAGGAGGGGTGAGATTTCAAAGCTTCCTTAACCATGTTAGATCTGCAGTGTGACGCTCAGGCCGCGGTGAAAGCCCATGTGCTGAAGCACGTATAATCGCATCTCCGCACCTGTTAGACAGGGGAAAATTTCTTCTGAATTTTGTTTCTATTTCTCTTAAGCTGCTCTCGGGTTTTCCTCCGTTCCTGGCCAGCGTGACGTTCTCCTGCATCTGACCTCACGGAGAGACATGCACCAGCCCCAGATGAAAGGCTAGAAACAATCCTCCGCACCTGGCTGAGCAAAATGGGTTATTTGTGTGTATGCGTGTGTGTCTGGTGGTGTAATTTATTTGTTCAGTTACTTGAGCCAAGGTTTCCCCGCAAAGGAAGCCCTAATTAAGCAAGATAACTTTGCATCTGGGGTGCTGGCAAAGAGCAGCTCCCTGTGCTTGCATGTGTGCTGGCCACAGGTACGTGGTTCCTGCCTCCCATGCCCTTTTGTATCCCTGTTTGATAGTGAAGGGAGCAATGGATGAGGCTGGTGTCTTGCTTTCTGATGGAAAACAGGCCATTCTGTGCTCAAAAATAGTGCATCTTACCCTCAACAGAGTACATACATGGAATCTAATTTTTGAAGTTGCTTGTGTCCTGGTAGAAAGTAGTTGGTGTGTCATTTCTCCTCCCACCTCCTCCCCACACCGCTTCATTTTTGGGATCCTTTTTTTAAAAAAATAAATAAATAAATTGTTGTTTTAGGGCTGGGTTCTGCAGATGGCTGAAGAGGCAGTACCTTAGAGAAACTGTATTCTGGTCCGTTACAGCTGTAATTCTGAGGGACTAAGGGGTGATGCACCCCATGGAGCACATAAGGGTCACACAGGCTCACAAAGCCAGCAGCCAAGTCTAGATACCCCACTGCCATCAGACAGTATGACTGCTGGACATGGCCAGAATCTCATTGATGCAAGTTTCTGTGTTCCTGGATGCTTTCTGCAACAAAGCATCATCAATTAATTTCTGAGGGGGTCTGTAAAATGTTAATTCCCTGCCCAAGGCTAGGACAGAAGAGATCTGTGTGGTACCTGAGCTTGTTGCTTAGACTTGGACTTCACACCACATCTCTGGGGAGGTTTCCATAGTCTGGGCATCCTTCTGATGTTTCATTATTGTGGATTTGTGTGATGGAGAGGAGAACAGAACAGGCAAGTGCAAACCTATGAGGAGAATGAGAAATAGCCCTGGCCAGCAGGGTCAGTGCAAGATGACTGGGATGCTTGTCTGGCCCGTCTGACCCATCCAGCTTCTAAAGCCAGTCACATAACATAGGAAGGCATAGAAATCTGCATCCTCATTGGTCTTGTCCTGGTTGGACATAAGCCTGGCCACCAAAGCAACCTGTAAATCACCACCTTCCCTTCAGACATATTTGGGAAGGAGCTGCTGGGTGGGATGAGTTGTAGCTGCCTATTCCCTGCACCTTGCTCTCCCCAGGACCCCTTACTTGCATCACTCAAGCACACTTGCAACATCTAATTAGTGTATCCTTCACGGGGCCAGAGTGAGTGAGTGTGTGGCCACGCAGTCTGGAGAAAACTTGTGTTTTCATTTCATGACAGAGTACATGCCCAGTAATGTACAAACAGTCCCTGGTGATGCACCTCCCCTTGGATCACTGGAAGAGGATCTGCCAGAGGAAAGCAGGCATGGTTGCCCACTGGCAAGGTGGACATATAGCTAGCTGCCTATGAAACAAGGGGTGCTGGTGTGCAGCCCCCGTGACTCTGCCACCACCCTTGGCTTAAAGCTCAGGAAGCTGCTGTCCTGATGGGGATGGGAGAAGCATGCATGGAGCACCTCCCCTGTGAGGACAGACTGAGAGAGCTGGGCTTGTTCAGTCTGGAGAAGAGAAGGCTCCAGGGAGACCTTATAGTGGCCTTCCAGTACCTGAAGGGGCTACAGGAGAGATGGGGAGGGACTCTTTGTCAGAGGAAGTAGTGACAAGACAAGGGGTAACGGTTTTAAACTGGAAGAGGGGAGATTTGAGCAACCTGGTCTGGTGGGAATGTGCCTCCAAAAGCTGAACAGTCAGTACCTGTAAATGCTGCACCACCTGCAGCTGCTCCTGCTCACAAGTGAGGAATGTGACACTGGGTGCAGGACTCGCCTAAATGCCCCATCCCTGGAGGGGTTCAAGGCCAGGCTGGATGGGGCTTTGAGCAACCTGGTCTGGTGGGAGGTGTCCCTGCCCAGGGCAGTGGGGTTGGAACTCGATGATCTTTAAGGTCCCTTCCAACTCTAACCATTCTGCGATTCCGTGATCTCCTGCATGTCCACAACAGCTCTGGCTTTCAAGTACCAAGTACCGAGTACCTGCTCTGCCTGGTCCTGCTGGCCACAGTCCCACCATCAGGTCTTGCAAAAGCCACCAGGCAGGGATACAGGCTGGAAACACCCCGACAGGAGGATGGAGCTGGAAGCAGTCCTTCTCCTCCTGGATGCAGGCATCAACCTCCGTGTGCAGTTTGTCGCCCACAACTTGTAGTGGTTTTATCATTCGCAAGTTTGGAGAAGTCACAGTCCTGACAGTATTTTGCTTGACAATGTGCCTGTGCCACTTAAAAGCTACTCAGATTAAAAAAAGACTCAAAACCCCCCAAACCCTTGTTGAAGACCTCCATTGATGCTTTTAATACCCTGCCAAACATGACATGTGATTAGTTGGTATAATACAGAGAATACCATTTGGTCTGTGAGCAGCGTGTCCAGGGATGGGTGATTATTAATGGAATGAAAATCCTGGAATAACACACAAGCACAGAGTGTAATGTGGAGGCCCTGTAAACCCCAGCTGTGCCCACCCTGCTCCCAGCAGCACACGCAGCCACCATGGCCACCGTCCAAACCATCGACTTTCCCAGGGTTTGCTTTCATTCTTAATTTAATTAACAAAGCTGCTCAGGCAGACTTGTACTTACAAAAATAAGGTTTTATTTCCAGCCTCCTTTCTCAGTGGGCTGGGTCGGATTTGTCCTGCAGGTTGTGTTGTCCGTCCTTCCAGTGCAGTGTTGTGGCATGGTGTGGTTCATCTGCAAGGTCCTTTGGGATGGCTGAGTTCCCTGGGATCCCTTTTGTGGGCATGGGCTTTTGGGACTCAGATGTTACCCAAATCCCCATATTTTTTTTCAAAGAGAGAACAGTGTCCATGCTGTATGTCAAGGCAGGGACTAGAAGGAGGTAGTGTGAGTTTGAGTGTCCAGCCAAGGTGCTTGTGTCATGTGGTTGTACATGGCAGAAGGTCTCTTTGACCTTCTTTGGCTTCTATGCTATCTTTTTGTCTTCTGTGGCTTTTCTGATACCCATAGACTTTGGCTCCCCTGCCCAGAAGTAAATCTGCAGAGAGAAACCCACCCATGTGAAGCCATTGCCATAGGCGCTGGTGGGAAGGACAGGCTGTTGCAAGCCTAGGGTTTCTTCTTTGTGTTCCAGCCCCTAATTCTTTCACTCACTCCCTCCCTCCATTGCAAGCCCAGGTGGCCCACCTGGGCTTGGAGCCTGTCCTCCCTGCACACGGGACACCTTCACTGTCACTGTGTGCCAGATGAGCATCCTGGAGGGATGCTGGCACCTGGGGCCAGGGAGTGCCCTACCAGAAGTGCCCATGCTGAAGGTGTAAAGGCTGGCAGCTGGCTCTGGAGAGGTGGCTGGAAACCACTGCTGGCTCACCTTCCTTGAGGCCCGAGGCAAGATATCTGTTACACGTGCAGCTCTGTTTGCCTGCTGGGGTGGTGGGATTTGTTGTCTGTGCTCCTTTTCTAAATCCCCCCAAAGCCAAGGAGACACATGCGTTTGGAACCAGATACGCAGGCAAAACATCTTGGGGTTTGGAGGTGGGGAGAGAGGGAGAAAAGAAGACAAAGGAGTCTCCTTCCAGCATGGAGTTAAAACCTGTGGTTGTGTTTTGCTTGGCACGGTTTCCTCATTGTATTGAGTGGGGCGGTCGTTCTCCCCTGTCTCCCCAGAGCTACAAGCAGTGTCCTACAGAGATGAGTAGATACCATTTCAGATGGAGTTTCTGAAGTGAAATGTGCCATTGTGTTCAGAGCTATTGTTTCTGTTTTCAATATTGAAGTTACTCGTGGTTTCCAGGGGACAATATATCAAGCAGAGCTAACAGGCTGTAGAGAAGATGTAGATTATGAAAACAGAGGGATTAAGTTTCATGCATTTGGCGCTAAAGTCTGGTCTCTCTCACAATCGTGTAAGCAGGGGAGAAGTCTTGCAGGCTCACGAAACTCTACCAATTTAACTAAGGGTGTGTTTAAACAGGTTTAGTTAAAACAGTGGTCAGCACTGTGTGAGCAGCAGAAATATCTCTAAGGATGGGTTCTGTGCGTGCAAGATCAACCACTGATGTGTAAGTTGGGTTTCAGAGCATTCCTGTGACAGGCTTTGCACTGGTTCAAACAAAATCAGTTTGTAGGGGTGGGATCTGGCTGTGTGGGTAGTCCTTGCCTAAAACACAGGTGAAATCAGCACTTACATCTTCATGAGAGGAGTAAGGAAGGATAGAAGAGGGCATTACATGGTGGATGTCTCCAGCCCTTGACAGCGCTGTTGCTTTGGGGGACTGGCTGGACCCAGGGAGAATCAGGCTGGTGCACGAGGGGACCCTTAAATGAAGAAGCACCCCCTGCAAGATGCCATCCTAAATCTGTGATGTTGTGGAGCAGGTCGGGAGTTTTGTTCTCTGGATAATCTGACAGTGCCTGACAAAACAGACTAGGGCAAAACCAAACCAGGCTGCAGATTGCGCTGACCTTAACATTTGGTAACAGCAATGTTTGATAACAGACAGCGACAGTTAATGTTTGATAACAGCAAGTATGTAATTAATAGCAGCACTCTGCTAATGGCTCCGTGCTACTGCAGTGCAGGGATCCCCACTGCTGCCAGAGGTTTTCCAAGGTCAGGAGGGTTTGAAGCCCTGCAGCCTCCCACCAACCCATCCATCCTTTTCACTGGGCAGAGCTGCTCTGCCTGCGCAGTCTCTCCTGGGTAGGATTTAGAAAATTGCAGATTTTGTATTGTGAGCCCAGCAGAGTGGCTCAGTAAGGTTGATGCACCAGTAAACTCAAAAAGTTCAGTAGGGCTATGCTGTACTTCAGTGGTTGGCTTGAAAGGATTGAAATTCAAAGAAGGATGGAAGGTAAATAGGTTTTAGAATTCACAGGTGATATAGGAAGCAACAATGAATAGAAGTTACCCTGGTGCTTTGCTGCCTTTCAGTGAAGCTCTTAGAGTTGCTGTGGTACTTAAAAATAGGACTTTTGCTCTTACAGTGCTGTCACGTGTAGTTCTGCTGCTGTCTGGAGGCCAGTGTTATGAGAAAGCTTGGTCCTGCTCCCCTTAATGTCTGAGGGTAGTTGTCACCATTGCTACAGTGTCTGTCACCAGAGCATGTTGGGCTTTTGCTGCTTATGTGCAGTCTGAAGGGACACTTCAAGGCCTGTGATTTTTGTAAGGATGGAAAATCACAGGAGGTGAGGAAGGATGCTTTACAGTTGAGGTCAGCTCTTCTCCCCAGCCAGGTTTTTCATGGTGGCCTTCAGTGAGCCTTGTAGGACATGCCCAGGTTGAGCAGCCTGAGCACCTTGCTTGGCTCTGGAAAAAAGGCAAAATGCATGCACCCCCCTCCCAAGATGAGCCTTCCTCAGAAGCTTGGCTAATTGACCTGACGGAGCATGGCATCAGCGTGGCTCTGGCATCTCTGCACAACCCTGCTGTGCCACAGAACTGCAGCATTCATCTCTCCACACCTCTCTAAAACAGGTATGGCCATATTTCCCAGGGATAATGTTGGGATAAATCCACTGCAGATACTGGAGTAACAAGAGACGTATAATCACCGTGGAGAGATGGAAAAGTATGAAGTAGCCTTTGTCCAAGCAACTTCCAGTGTGGTTAAATTGGATGAGGCCAGTCTAAGTTAGTACTGGGGAAAGAAAATGCTTCTGGTAGGAGACATCAATAGCTGCTCTGTGAAAGGACAGTGTGGGCTTTCTGAGAAACTCTTCAGAGATGCACCGAATGCCTCTGTTATCCCAAACCAGCACCTCTGAATGTTTTGCCAGTCTGTGTTAGCCACAAACACTGGGCTTGTTTTGTGGAGCCTTTAGAGAAAGCTGCATTTCTGTATGAAAAATAGCAAATATCTCGTCTGGGAACCAGGATTCCCTCTTTTGATGGATCATGTTTGGGAAAGACCCCCAGTCTCTGCTCCCCCCTTCTCCTTTCCTGGCTGTTTTAGTTGGAAAATGAGAGGTTTGTAAGATTTCCAAGATTCCTGGTGGAAATTTTCAGACCCGAGAGAGGCATTTTCCCTTTGGGGATTACACCATGCTGTAAATGTCTGTTCCCTTTATTTTATATGTGTTTTCCTGCTTTTGTTTGACTTTCTCATGGATTGCAGTATATTTAATTCAGAACATATCCTATAATGCTGTAATTGTCAAGCATGTCAGCCTGTTATCTGGATGGGTTTTGCTTTAATTTTTTTTTTCCTCTTTCAAAATAGAAGGAAAGACAGTTGCTGCTGCTTCTCAGAGATTGAATTAATGCACTTCTCCTGCATGCTGTGGCATCATATAACACCAGGAGAGAGTCAGTGTCACTGCCTGATATAATTATTCCTGCTGCACTGTGGAACTGGTTACTGCTTTAGGAAGAGATGGAGTTTCACCTCCTTCTGCTGCATAGGATGTCAGTTATATGTGTGAGCAGCTAACAGATGGGCTGTGCTGTGCTCAGTCTGTTTCATGCCCTCACCCAAAGATCCCCATGTCCTTTGCAATCTTTTTCTAACTGATATTATGTTCAGGAACAGCTCTGTTTTTGCTAATTTTGAAGGGGTGTGAGTTAGGCATATCTCCTGTTGTCTGGTGTCTATGAGAGCAAACTGATTTGTTGTTCCTGTGAGAGGATGAAGCAGAGGAGGAATAAAAAGAAGCTCCATGCGACCCACATCCAGGGGAAATCCTCTAACAGCTGTATCCTGCAGAGGCATCTGCCCTTAGGGAAGCGGTTTTGTTCCCCATCATGCATGAGCTTCTGTCGTTGATTTCAGCAGGTACAGTCCTGGGGTGGAGTAAATCAGGTCCTTCCACTTATGTCATGGACACTCTGCTGATTAACCTTAGCAGAAAATCTGTCGTGAAATCAAACCACTGAGGAGAAATGATCCCCTCTGAGCAGGCATATAACAGAAGAATCTGTAGGGATGGGCTCTCATGTTCTCTACTCTCACCTGCTGCCATTTAAATGCTGATATGTTACCTAACAACATGAGATCCATTTGCTGGGAATGATGGCTGACCATCTTCCTTAAGTGAGAGACCCTCTTGAATGCTCTGGTTAACCAGAGCAGCAATATACTGCAGATGGACAAGCTCACAAATTGGAGGATAAGTGTATCTGAAAACCACCAAAAAGACTTCTTTCATTTACTTCTATCTTGCTGAATTTGGATAAGTACACTTCCTCTGAATTCGGTCCCTGCAGCATAATGCTCATGTTTGATGGCTCTTGATTAAATTTTATGCCACCTTCCTGAGATCTGTCTCACTTTTTGCAGGTTCAAGAGTAGAGACAGGACCAGAGAGGTTTATCCATAGGAAAACTCTGCAGATGCCAGAATTCAACCTGATTCTGCCCCTTCCCTTTCTTGCAGATCACACCATGTAAAACTCAGAATATCGCTAATGATGCTGTAATTATCAGTCATGTCAGCGAGCAGCACAGCTGGTTTTCAACTTCAAAATGAAAGGAAATTGCTGCTGCTCCTCAGGGTTTTAATTAATAACCCTTCTTCTATTCTTGTATTTTACCTCCCCTTCTCATCTAAGCTTTCATTATCTACATCAGGGACTTAGAACCTTTTCTGATTTGCAGATGTGCTGAGCCCCTCCTGTTGAGGGTGTGAGTTCCGTTGTCGCCAGTTTGAGATCCCCAGTAGCACCTTGGCTTTTCTTCCAGTTTCTTTGGCAGCCTTCTCTTAAAAGTGTGCACACAACCCCACAGATGCACAGTTGCCTCCTCTCCTCTGCCCCATCTCTCAGTTGGCTTTAGCCCCTCTTTTCTCCTTAGGATGCTGACCTCAGCTCAGCCTTATGAGAAGGGATCACCAAGAGCTGGAATCACCGTGTGCCTGGTACCTAACTGTCTCCATGTACTTTAACTTTCAAGTCCAGCAGTAGCTAAATTAAAATTATTGCCATCTTGCCTCATTTTTAATGAAAAATTAATTTCCTAATGAGCACTTGGGAAACAGGAAGCTAATATGTCCCTTGGCATTTGGTGTTGGAAGAGTTGTAGCTTTGGGCCCGTTTGAGTGACTGAGAGTAAGGTGGCAAACCTGCTGGGGCTTCTGGGGGCACCTTGCCAAAAATCTGCTACTCTCAGTCTCTTGGTCATGCTTTGATTTTCATCCGCTATTTTTCTGGGACAAAAGATACTGCAGAAAGGGAACGAGGCCCCATCTCTCTGCAACAGGTCAGAGTCCTGTGTCTGTTTGCAGCAGTGGATGTTGTTTCGCTTGACAAAGTGAGGGGTTTGGAGGAAAATCATCCTCAGGGATTTTGTGTGTTCATATAGATCTCCCATGATTGCAGCACTGACCTCCTGCCGGGCTTTGATTTGTGTCTGTGCATGTGGGAAACTTCCATCCACTTGAAAAGGAACCAGCAAGATATGCTTGCTGATAAGAGATTATGTGGGTGTTGTAATTAGCTCATTTTAAGAGGTATGGAGAACTTCACACTTCTAACTGGAGAAGAGTTAAAACTGCTGCAAGGAAGGAAGGGAAGGCATTAACAGCCCAGCAGGAAACTCCAGCTAGAGTCTGTGGTACAAGGCATAGGTGGAGGTCAGGTAAATGTTGAAGTGGATTAATTTCAGGGAGTTAGATTCAGTCACAAACTTCCAAAATCTTGAGACAAAATTAGGAGTAACGTGGCAAATGCCACAGGATCAGGCCATTGAGCAGTTCATCTGTTCATGTCCCCTGCATTGGTTGGCTTATAGCAGAGTGAAGATCTCTCTTGCAAAAGAGAAGTCACCCTCTTGTATCAGGTACTATAAGTCCTTATATCTAAGAATGTTTTTTTATGAAACTGTTACCGAGATAAATAAAATGTAGTAAGTAAATAATTATCAGGAAGATACTTAGCATCAGGGATGCTACTTGGAGGATCTCAAAGGGTGCTTGTTTTAATTTGTGAAGATTTTTAATCAAATGGTATTATCACAAGGCAGAAAGGGGCTGAATCTTATTTTCACAGCAGAACTGATGGAAAGTGACTGCAAATGCCATCATCTGTCAATTGCTGAGCTCAAATGGTCCTTGTATGCAGGAGCATCTCTTTCTTCATGGCCTATTCTCGTTCTTGGGTAAAGATGGCCTGAAGTAGAAGAGATGAGAAGGAAGTAACAACTTTGCTGTAAGTGAGGGCACTGGCTACGCCTCTTATTTGTCATTGCAGCTCCCAGAGCCTCCCTACATTTGTATCAGAATGATGGAGACCCTATTTTATTTGCCTTTCAGTTCCTGGACCTTGAAGGATTAATTTAGTTCATGTTTGCAAGTTCATGCCTTGCACCATAAAAGCTAGAGTTGGTTTTGGTTGTTTGCTTTTTGCACTGAATGCTAATTCTCAAACAGTTGCTCACCTCCAGGAGATGTGACTTCAACAAAAAGGCCAGTTATTTTGAGAGCTGATACCACTGAAATCTGCCTGTGCCATTTTGGCAAGTCCAAAGGATTTCATGGTGATGTGCAGGTAGTAAGGGGTGGAGTGGGTCAGTGCTCTGAGCCTCCTCTCATTTTAATGAGCAGCCACTCACGTAAGTAATTCCCTTATTTTTTAATGGGATTAATTGCATGATCATTTGCTGATCAGTGTAAGAAAGTCATAATCTGGACCACAGGTTTGTAGCAGATCTTCTAAACAAGTTTAGTGCAGAAGCAAGAAGGAAGCTGCTCAGAGTAGAATGCTCTGAGCCTTCTCCAAGGCTCTCCAAGGTCTTCTCCAAGGACTCAAGCAGGACTTGGGTAGGAAAGCTGTTCAAAAACCCAGAGCAGTTTGGAGAGACATAGCCTGGGGAGGTGACTCTGGTGGTGAGTTATTTGTGGACATGCATCTGTTGTGCCAGGAGCAGGATTGGGATGTGTTTGTTCAGCCCGACTCTAGACATGCTGCCCAAATGGGTGGGAAGCTCACTTCCCAGTTTCCATATACCCTCCCTGTTTCCCAACGGATCCCCCACCCTGTGATGCAGTGACATGGTAATGGATTTCTTTCTGCTCATCACACGGGTCATACAATTGGAAGCTCCCTATGGTGGGATTCACATCCTAATGTTTGTAACCAGTTGAACTGAGCAGAGCTCCCTTAGGTTTGCCAAAATGCATTGCCCACTGGTGTTTTCTTCCCTGCCCAAAACCAGCTGCAGCCCTAACACCATCCTTTAGGACTTCGCATCCAGACTTCCCTTCTTTCCCTTCATGCTGGGATGGTTTTACTGTAGGTGATGGGAGGACTTTCTCATTCAGCAAATCTTGACCTGAAGTTAAATGTCATATGTTAAAGACGTGAGCAGCAACTTGTGGCAACTGACCATGTCTGAGCAGAATTACCTGGGGCATTACGTGAAGGATTTTTTTCACCAATCATATGCATATTTGCAATAATAAAAAAAAATATTTCCTTTCATTGAAAAACTTTTGTCACAGGCTAAGGAGTTTTTGACTTTCAGGTGCTCTGCAGACATCTAATTAAGTGAACTGAAAATCTGTTTATTGGTCTTTGGCTGTTAATCATTCACGTGGGGAAAGTGCTGTGATTACCAGTTTCTGTGGCTCAGCCTTTAGATCCCTCCATTTCCAGTTGCTCCAAATATCTCCATGGTTAGTATGTCCTCTTACCAGAGCAGGGCGACTGAAGCTGTTAGGTATTAGCTCTGGATCATTCCACATCACTTTGGGAGATTTGGGATGTTTCAGGCCCATTGCTGGTGTTTTCCCCTGCATCCATCTCTTCCTCTTCTTCTGCTTCTCATCCTTCTCTGTGGATGGGACGATACAGAATCCTGCTTTTTTAGGATTTTAAATCTATCTTGCACTGGCTTTGAATGGCAGAACTGGGTTCAGGGAAGGGCTGAGGAAGGCTCCGTATTTCTACTGCTTTGTTTGGCTTTAACATCTTGAAGGGTTTCCTGTGCTGCAGAGCTGACGGATAGTTACCTTCCAGCCTGTGTTGCAAGTTCTCTCTGCTGCTAGTAATCATCGTATGGACATTCTCATGCTGGGAGTGCTTTTTTAGGCATTAATGAGAGCAGCCTGGCATAGAGGCAGGAGCAGTTTCTGGGCTGCAGTTATGTCCTTGATCAAATCCTCCTTAGGTCTGTTGGGTTTCCCAAATCATGCCTGAGATTCAACCAGTAGGTTCCTTCTGAACCTCCTGTGCAGCTGCCCAGCACCAACCCATCTCTTGCTGGGGCAGTTACAAATGCCAGACCGACTCATTGGTCCCAGGGGCTGATCCACAAGCCAAGTGTCATCTGGGGTTAGGGGCTTGGAGAGGGACTGTCACACTCCTTCATGGGTGCCCAACCTTGTATGGGGTTTTGGAGGAGCAGCAACTTCACTCTTGTCTTCTGTTTCGCACAGACTCGTGCATGTTGCCCATTGGGATATTGTCTCCTATATCCCAGGGGCTTTGCCTTGCGACAAGATGCGTCCCCACTAATTGCATCAGCAGCTTCCCGAGTGCCTCTGCCATCCCATCTTCCTGCCATCCAGACCCTCCAAGCAGAGGCAAGAGCCGGAGCAGAAAGTCTAGGAAAGTTTAGCAAAACTCTTCCAGCTGCAGTTTGTTGTATCTATTTTGCTGATATCCACCCTTCAGATAAATAGTGCTAAGTTATACACGTTGTGACACTCTTGATGTGGTTAAAAGGGCTTGTATTAGCCAAGCTAATCTAACTCCAAGAATAACCATGGGAATTTGACTGTATCAGTTCCAGCTTGAATCAGTCACCGTGTAGTAAAGTGAGAATTACTTTCCTGGCTAAAAGTGTAGCAACAGGGAAACTTCAAGACAGTCAGTGGGGAATCCCTCCCCCTCTTTCTTTTTTTTCCTTCAAACAAAACTCCTGCCTGCCCATGCCTGACCTCAGACACCCGGACTCTACCTACAAGAAAACAAAATTTCCCATTTTCAATAAAAACCATGTCTCCATAGGCAGAAAAGTGAGTTAGCTAACAATCCGCAAAGCTCTGATCTATTTATTTACTAAGCTGACTCCCTGATGGGGAAACATGTGGGATCTTTTAACTTTTTCTCCTGCACAGATGTTCCTTCTACTCCTGAGTTTCCTCTTGATCTTTGTTTTGCTGTGCCATATGGTGAAAATGCTGGAGATGTTGTGTGCGGTGGTAGAGGAGAATAATTCTGTGTGCTTGAAACAAAAACAGTAAAAAAAGAAAAAAATAACAATCTGGCTGTTTTTTCCCCATGTTAGCAAAAAAAAAAACCATGAAATCTGTTGAGGTAGCAAAACCGCTGTTAACTCACAAACCCTCACTGTTGGACATGTAGTGTTGCTGAGATTAACTGCTGATTGATGAGCCCCCGCCACCACTGCAGCTTTTGCTGCCACTTTAGGTATTTGTATTGACCTGTAGATGCAGCTCAGATGAGGAGATAGGGGTCCTGACGCAAGGTCAAGTGACAGAACCACTCGCTTTTGTTCCTTACCTTCCTCAGAGGCCACAGGACCTGTGGGGTTGAAAGACATCTCTCCTGGTCTGTTGGAAATGAATCACTGGGCTAGTAGGAGCTTTGGTGTTCCCCCAGCCCAAGGGAGCCTGTGTGGGATCAACAGGGACATCGAGCATTGCATTGTACATCTGAAATGTGGGAGAAAATTAAATAAAGATTTGGGTATTTTTCTTGGTAGCACCATGTGCTGAATGACAGTGGAAGGGTGCGGAGGATGAATGGGAGGAGTGAGAGGCTCTGGCAGTTTTCAGGGCTGGGGATGGTCCCTCTTGGGCAGGTCTTTCTTTTCTGGCTGAGATTATGCATAGCCTTTTGGCTGATGTTCAGCCTTAGTGGTGCTGGTCTATCCAGGCTCATAGCCCAAAGACAAATTGTAGAGCTTGTTTAGGAACATCAGGTCCTCGTACTACTTTCTTAAACTTACTTATGTAGAAAGTTACTTGCTCCACTGTGCAAACTGGACATAGCCATCAGTACCTCTTTGAGCTCCTCAGGTTGAAGGCTAATTGCAGCAGAATCACAGAATCTCAGAATGATGTAGGGTTAGAAGGCAACCTCTGGAGATCATCTAGTCCAACCCCCCTGCCAAAGCAGGGCCACCCAGAGCAGGTTGCACAGGAACATGTCCAGGCAGAGTTTGAATGCCTCCAGAGATGGACACTCCACCACTTCTCTGGTCAGCCTCTTCCGGAACTTTGCCACCCTCAAAGTGAAGAAGTTCCTCCTCATGTTTAGATAGAACTTCTTATGTTCAAATTTGTGCCAGTTCCCTCTTCTCCTATCCCTGGGCAATACTGAAAGACCAGCCCCATGCTCCTGACACCCACCCTTGAAGTATTTATAGGTGTTGATGAGATCCCACTCAGTCTTCTCTTCTCCAGACTAAAAAGACCCAAGTCCCTCAGGCTCTCCTCATCAGAGGGACATTCTAGGCCCCTCAACAACTTTGTAGCCATCTGCTGTCCCCTCTCCAGCAGTTCCCTGTCCTTCTTGAACTGGGGAGCCCAGAACTGGACACAGTATTCCAGATGGGGCCTCACCAGGGCAGAGCAGAGGGGCAGGATGATCGCCCTCCACCTGCTGGCCACACTCTTCCTGTTGCACCCCAAGATGCCATTGGCCTTCTTGGCCACAAATCCTGAGCCCTGGTCAGGTCTTAGGGTTGTATTAGAAACAGGAGTTTATGGTGGGAAGGGTTCAGGACAAGACCTTAGCTGATGTGGGTGAAACTCTGGCTCAGGTGGTCTATACCCATGTGCTAAAGAGTGCTTGGCATGAGCTGAGAACACACGCACTGTGAGCTGTGCCTTCTGGCCGTTCATGGTGTCCAACTTTGGAGTCTTCAACACAGCAAGGACATGGAGCTGTTGGAATGGGTCTAGAGGAGGGCCACGAAGATGATCAGGGGGATGGAACACTTCTCCTATGAAGACAGGCTGAGATTGCTGGGGTTGTTCAGCCTGGAGAAGAGAAGGCTCCAGGGAGATCTTATAACGGCCTTCCAGTACCTGAAGGGGGGCTACAGGAGAGATGGGGAGGGACTCTTGATCAGGGAGTGGAGCCCAATATGACAAGGGGTAATAGTTTTAATAGTTTTAAATTGGGAGATTTAGATTAGATACTAGAAAGAAATTCTTTGCT
>BJBW01001584.1:15185-44277 GCA_004320125.1 Scolopax mira | reverse complement strand
TTTCTGCAGTGGGGAAGGAGATCTCCTGCCGATGAACTGCATCCCAGGTGGATATCTCTGCTTTTCAGTTTCGGTTTGGTGTGTTGGGTTGGTTGGTTTGTTGTTTTTTTTTCCCCTCCAGTGCTGTCTTTGGGGAAGAGGAAGCTGAAGAGAAAGGCTCCAGCAGGTTCGTGACAGTGGGAGTTCATTCCTGGTGATGAGAGCAGCTCTTTTTCTTCTCAGTTGTGTATATTCCAGCTTTGCTCTTTTTGTTTTGCTCCGGGCTGGAGGAGAACCAGCATTTTCTTCAGAGATCTTGGGTGGTTATTCTTGTGCTGAAGCAGAGATGATGGGCTCATCCTAACAACCAGCACTTCGGTGGCCTTTGGGATCCAGTGGTTCCCACCCCCTGTAAATAGAGACCAGGATCAGCAAAATTAGGCTGTGGCCATGTGGAGTTTTGTCAAAGGTGCTGTATTTCAGCTGCATTTTCAACTTTTACTCTGTCTCCCTTGGGACAGAGACAGAGACTGTAAGGAACGTGCTGGCCAAGGAGGATCGTTTGAATTCTCAGAGATATTCTTACTGCAGGCTGTTATCTCATTTGGAGAGGTGGTTGCTAGCTGGGCATATAAAAGGAAATTTATTCCCTGTCCTAATTCTTGGCTGGATTTTATGGGCAAAAATATATTTGATTTCAGACTTTTTTTCCCATTTTTGATTGTGTTCTCCTGCAGTGCTCTCAGCCAGGGAAACAGGGTGTTTATTAGTGATTTTAACTTTTCTTTGGAGTCATTTTGAATCCGTGATCTACACGGAAACAAACAGTGTTGCAGCAGCTTGGAACCACTCAAAAAGTAGCTTAAAGGTTAAAAAAAAAAAAAGGAGATATCAGATAAAATTCTCTTTACACAGCCATATCCTACTTTTTAGATTAAAATATGACTTAAGTTATCCTAAGTGGTGTTCCTTTAATATGCAGGGGTAGCCTTGCAGGCACGATAGGCACACAAACACACAGAGAGTAGAGTCTCAGATGTCTGGTGAGCTGAGCCTTACCTGTGCAACACAAATATTCAGGAAAGTACATCAGAATATGAGGCAGCAAACTTTCTCAGATGGAGAAAGAGGGGCTTTGCCCCCCATCCCCTGCCACCCACCATCAGTAAATCGTCATCTCAGTCCCTCGTCCCCATCTCAGAGGAGCTGCTGGGGTGGGGAGATGACCCATGGCATTGCAGCACGGGATGCTGAGGACTTGAGCAGCTCTGGAGAGCTTTATGGGGACCACTCCATAATGCAATATCATTTCCTTTTAATGTACATATTTTCAGTTTTCCTGCCTGTTGTTTGAAAGGGGAGAGTGACACAGCTTTAAAATGAATTTATATTTGAGCTGGGGTAGTGTCTTAGCAAGACAGCTAACAGGTCCTTGGCTTGTTTCCACTCCAGCTTATTTAGGACTTGGGTGATGCCGAGCTTCTGGTGAGCCGCTCTTCAGGAGCTCCTATTGTTTGAGAAAGTAGTTTCCATTGTTTCTATCTATTTTCTGCCTAGCTCGGAGAGGTATTGCGGAAAATCCATCTCCTGTCTCTCCCAAGAGGAGAATGGATTTCCTGTCGGCTCCGGGCTTGAAGGGAAAGCAAGAGCTGCCGGGAGGAAGCGGCTGTTCCTCGGCCGGGCGGCAGAAGGATTGATGATTTTGAGGGGGCAGGCAGGCGTATTATTTTCTTCAGGCTCCACGGAGATATTTTTAGGGTTTAAGTCTTTTCTGGTTGAAAGATGAAGTCATCCAGTGTGAGGTCATAGAATGCCCTCAGGCTGCATCCTATTGAAAAAGCTGTGGAAAAGGCATCGAGCGCCGGTTTTCCGAGCTGCTGCTGAGGAAAGGGCCCTGACGAGCCCCACGATAACGGAGCATGGGGGCTTTTGGCTTTGCATGCTGAGCCTGTTTCACAGGCATCATCAGGCCTTCTGGAGATTTTTGGGCATTAACAGAGCATGAATCAAAGGCTCATATTCTCATTACAAAAAAAAAAAAAAAAAAAGAAGAAAAAAGGGGAAGGAATAACAATGATGGCATCTCCCCAAGTACCTGGTCCTTTTCCCTCTCTTTTCAGTCTCTTCTGAGTCCTTTCTCAGCGTAAAAATCCAACATCCACTGGCTGGCAGCTGAACCGAGGGACTGAAATAGGAAAAACCTACAGAATATTTTTCTGGGGCTTGTACCTGCTCCTCCCCCACAGGTTAAGAGCTGGTATTTTTCTCAACCAGAAACCACCTCTGGGCAGAAATCAGATTATGCAGAACATGATGTGCCTGTCATTAGATCATTTGAGTCTCCTGATGAGAGTTTTGTAATGATCAAGCCACAGTTTCAAGGGAAAGCAAAGAATGGAAAGGGGTTTTGATTTGGGTTTGCTGGAAGCCAGAGCTAATAGGTTTTATTTATTTATTTATTTTCAGTGCTGGATGCTAGACTGAAATGGCCAGGGCAGAGTTTCGGTGCAGTATAGCTGCTTGGACTCCTTGGGGAAATACACAGACGTTTTTACTCAGAAATTAGTTGGATTTTGATTCTTGTTTTTAAAGGCAATAAATAAACACGATTATAGACTTGAAAAGCAGTTTGAGCTGCATTGGGCTCGTCGTTTCCTCGGGCAGCCGTTCCAGATGAGCATGCCCTCTACTACTATAATTACTTTTTAAAAATAACCCTGCAAGTCTGTAATCTGAAGTGGGTGGTATGTAGCAAGTCTGAGAGCATTCCGCATTCAACCCACAAGCTGGGGAGAGGGTGGCTTTATATAAGGGTCTGCTTGTCTTCATCCCTGCGTTGAAATCTACTTTTCTCACAATCCATCAACAAATGGCCCATATAATCAAAGTGCTTTTTAACACAGGAGTCAAGCTTGCCAGGGACTCAGATGGCTTTGCAGCCCTACCCTTTGCAGGCTTTAGATATTCCCTCTGGATGTTGCTTCTTTGCCTGATCTTGTCTTCTGTTGCATTCAGATTTAAGCTGCCTGGGCATTAGGGGAGAGGAGAGCTCAGCTGAGATTCACAGCTAAGTAATAGTCTAGACCTCTGTTTGAATCTGTTCTCAGCTCACTTTGCCTTTTGGCTGGGCCAGCTGATTTATTTATATACTCACATGCTTAAAATAGGCTGTGATTATTTTTTTTCCTGTGGGTTAGAAACAATGAACCTGGGAATTTGCTGCTTGATTGCATGATTTCTCCTACCTTATTTTCTCTGTCTATTAAGCTCTTTGGGTGCTGATGTTCTTAAGAGCAGTGTGTTTGCAGACCTTCCTACTCCACAATGCAGCTATTTTCAGGCTCTCGTGAACACGTTTGTCCTCACTCATAAGGGGATCTTTATACTTGGGGATACTGCGGGCAGGGATTTGCCAAACTGAATCTATTTCCACTATAACGAAATAACCCAGGGCAGCGTCTTCTCCCCTGTGATTTTTTTTTTAGAGTTGTAGTCCTGTTTAATAGGAAAGCTAAGGTGGAGAAAGGGAAATAAAATGGGAATTAAAACGAGGAAACCAATGGTAGGTAGAGGAGGAAAAGCAAGTAAGTCCTAGAAGTGGGAAATTCAATCCTCTTGAGCTTCTCCCATTCAGAGAGGTGCTAATACAGGCCCCAGGCTTGTACTCAGGATGGAGGTAATTAATGTTTGCTCTCAAATTTCCTTGGGTCTGAAGTTAAGCACTTTCACCATGTCATTTTCTATCACGGTTTTGCCACCTCTAAATGAAGAGCAGAAAATTACATTCCTTCTGCTTTTACATCATAAGTATCAGCAAGTTCAGACTTGCGGGTTCTTTCTCATGTTCAGGGCTCTGAACGGCATGGGGCTGACCTGGAATAAGCAAAACATTTCCAGTCTGGTTTGGCCCTTGCTGGGGTTTTATTGGGGGTGTTGGGGCTGGTGGGCAGACTTCACTTCTTCACTGAGGGCACTGTTAGATGTGATTCCCACCATATTCTTCCAACTCTTTTTCCAGCTTTTCCCACCAAACACAGGGTAGCTTGGTACTCTCTCAGGCAAGAGGTAAAACATTCAGATTGGAGAACAGGGTAAAGGCATTTGTGCCTATTCCCACCAGGCAGTGTCGTCACCATGGGTCTATTTTAAATCATTGGATGTGGAGAGCAGAAGGGAAAATATTCCTGTCTTAATCCTGGCTCCTACAAAACAGAGCAAATGCAGAATTGTGTGTTTAGCAGATTTCCTCTTTGGAAGAGAAGTCTCCTATAGATAATAATCCCTTTAGCAACATCTCCAGCGAACGAGGCTTTGTCCGAAGAACAAAGAAAAAGTTGCAAGCTTGAAATATGCCTGAATTTCCTGAGTGGACTTGCCGCTGCGTGCAGGCAGGAAGCTGTGTGAGTCTGGTTTGGATGTTTGCTCTGAAGTGGCATAAACAGTGTCGGGTGTCCTGGGATCCTGGTCTGACCCATGGACCAGGGGATAGGGGTTCCTCTAAGCTGCAGCTATGAGAAGGGCTACCATAGTCATGCAGCTCCATGCCTGTGTCCCTGACTGTCCCATCTCCCCTCTGGCCAAATCCATCCTCTGAAGGTCCCAGGTGGACGCAGGAGCCAGCAGCAGGGATGAGCGGTGTAGTCACAGTAGACTCAGCACGGACGGGTGTTAAGCTGCCAGCCAGTAGGGAACTCATTTCCTGTCAATTATGAAAACAGCTGATCTGTGACATTTTAAGAAGGGGGAGAATATACAGGGCAGGGGAATGAAGGCCCCAGCTACATAAATATTTACTTTTGCACAATGTCCTGACCACCCTCTTCTCCCAGGGGCTGGGAGAAGAAGGGGTTGCTTGCTGCTGGCTCTGGTACATGGTAACAAGGAATGGGAGAGCCACCAGTGGGCTGCCCACAGCTGGAAGGAGCATGCTGTGTGCCAAGCAAAAGCTGCTGTGCTGGACTGGGATACTGCCCTGCTTGACCCCACCCTGCTCTGCAGCATCCCACAGCCCAGGATGTGCTGCTGGACCACAAAAAGCTTGGTTGAACTACCTGCCTGGGCCTTTCTTCCCACCAAAGAGGTCTTGCTCTAACAAAGCCAAGCTAGTGAGGTACCCCTGCTAGTGAGGTATATCTCTGCTCCTTGGGGAGGGGTTTAGGGGAATGAATCATAGAATGGTTAGAGTTGGAAAGAACCTTAAAGATCATCGAGTTCCAACCCCCTGCCCTGGGCAGGGACACCTCCCACCAGACCAGGTTGCTCCAAGCCCCATCCAACCTGACCTTGAAGGGGCATCCACAGCTTCTCTGGGCAACCTGTTCCAGGGTCTCACCACCCTCACAGGAAAGAGTTTATTTCTAGTATCTAATCTAAATCACCCCTCTTTCAATTTAAAACCATTACCCCTTGTCCTATGGCTCCACTCCCTGATCAAGAGTCCCTCCCCATCTCTCCTGTAGTCTCTTCAGGTACTCGAAGGCTGCTGTAAGGTCTCCCTGGAGCCTTCTCTTTTCCAGGCTGAACAACCCCAAGTCTCTCAGCCTTTCTTCATAGTAGAGGTGCTCCAGCTCTCCAATCATCTTCGTGGCCCTCCTCTGGACCTGTTCCAACAGGCACAAAGCTTTCAGGGTAGTGCTGCTGCAGGCAGATGAGGTATCCAGAATCTAGGGACTGCAGCATCTCATGTGAAGTCACCACCACCTCACATAAGGAGTCACTTGCTAGACCTGATTGAAAAAGACTTGCAGACACAGGTCAAAAAAAGACCCTTAAGAGACAGGGAAAAGATTTTATTTTCAATCATGACATTGTTCAACCTGATATAATCCTGGTTTTCAATTTCTTTCCGTCACCATAGACAAAAATGTTATTTTTCCCAGCCCTGTCAAAGTGATGGTGAATCTATGCTCTCTGGTCGTTGCTCCTCAGTTGTCCTTTCATTAATCATGCTCGGCCGGGATGGCTGGTACAGCTCCATGCAGACACTGTGTACATTTGAAACGGTATCTTAGCGCCAGGGCAGCTCCGAAGTCCCTCCCGTGTGTACTTAGCAGGTGGAGGGAAGGCTGACACATGTTTTTGCCTGTGGTCCAATTAGTCTGTGTTTGTAGCCAGGATTGCACCATCTAAGCCATGTTTCTGCACTACAGTACTCTGTGATGGCTGCGTCAACATTGGGTGACCTGTATGTAAGGAGATTCAGTGAGTCCCAGTAACAGTGATGTTGATCCACTGGTGGGTTTCGATGTATTCTGCTCCCCTCATGGCATCTGTGAAACCAGAAGAGGTGGAATAGGTGGGATTCAGAGATTTGTTTCATGCTAGTGGCTGATGTGGTAACAGAGGTACCTCCAGCCTGTTCCCCTCCACCCCTTTCATCAAGGAAAGTTCACTCCTCAGGATACACACCATCACTTGGTGAATAAACAGGAGGGATTTGTGTTGTGGGTTAATTCTGCTGCTGGAAATCAAACCTCATCTGTGCTCAGATGACATCTTTTTTTCTTGGAAAGGGACCAAGGTTAAGAAGACAAGGAAGGCAGGTTAGTTAAAATATGTCAAAGTCTCTTGCGTATAAGTAAAGACTATAAATAAAAGTCTTTTAACTTGGAAAAGAACTTTAGAGTGATATGATCAGGTTCAGTTTAGTCCAAATATTGCTTTATGCCATTAAGCTGTTATCAAGTTTTGGTTCAATTGCAATAGTTTTATGGCTTCAGTGCGGTGGGAACAGTTGCAGCCTTTAATGCACGAAAGGATTTCCCCTGAACTGTTTGCAGTGAAGACTGCTGTATTGTGCAGGGTAAAACTGCCTGGAAACAAATAGCTGGGGAGGTGACCTTCTCCAGCTCTTTTCTTTCTCCATTACAGGGTAACTACACAAGCTAAGGATTTATATCGTGAACAAAGAGGGGATTTAAATGAGGTTTAGTTTTATATTCTCGTTAATGAATCCTCAAACTTAGTAATAAGAGCTGAATATTTTTAGTTATTTCCTCTTAAGCTGAAGTGTGTCTGATTCAGCAGCGTCTTGAAATGACTTCTCAGGATGAGAAAATAAGTCACATCCCTCTTCCTCTTGGGATTAATAGGGAACTAGAATAATCCTGTACCCATAATATTATTTCTGGGTTTGCATAATAGCCTGGAAATGGTTATAGTCGATGCAATGCTTTGTAATGATGATGTTTCATCCTTTGAAGTTAGTTAATTCGTGTCACACTGTCAGACACATCACAGAAATAATAAAACACACATACACATACACATGCTCCAGTTTTTCTTAACTAGCCCTCATTTTCTGATCCAAGTTTTACTACAGTTGACCAGAAGTGAGTGGATTTTAATGTGGCTTCTGCAAATATCCAGCACCACCACAGGCAGAGAAGTCCTGTTTCACGTTTGGTGTGTTTACATGTCAGTGTAGCTGTGGGTTTAGCAAGATCCCGGTGTTTCGAAGGGGTCTTGCTGTGTGCATACCTGTGCTTGTAAGCTCTGCAGAGCATGAGTAATTCCACCAAAATCGCTGTAGCTGACCCTCTCCATGAGCCAAGGTTTTCCACATGCATCTGGACCCTTATTCCTGGCTTACATTAGAGAAAGTGAGAGAAATTGGGCCCCCCATAATTACCGACAAGCTGTGAGCTAGGCACATATGTAAATATTTTCAGGGTCACAACTTAGCTCTTTATTTTTAATATACTTTGTTATTAGTAATTGTTTTTGAAGTGATTGAAAATCCTACCCATAAGTTTCTGTAGCATCGAGTCTACTCAGCCTTGACCTCGTCTCCCGATGGTATCATTGGATTTACTAGTGACTTCAGCAGGAGCAGTCACAGTGGGTCTGAGTGCTTTTGAAAACCCTTCCCCTGTGTTTTTCTGTATAAAGCCCATCACTGTAGCTGCCAGATTATATGACACTAGGGTTTAAAGGGACTTAAGAATGAAATCAAACTGATAAGAAGGCTAAGATGTAATAAAGCTGAGCAAAGTAAATTTGCTTCCTTTCTAAGACAAAGCGACTTTCACAAGTTTTTAATTTTCTCTGTCCCAAGGGGAAAAACAATGGAGTTTGATTCATTCTGAGCATGTGTCAATACTGCTCCTGTGAAGCCCCAGAGATGATGTCCTGCACCCACCCACCCACCCACCACCACGTGTGGACTTACCCTGGGCGCGTGGGAGCAGGTAAGGAGGGCTGGAGGAGGCTTGGTTTTAGCTTCTTTCTGTCCCCCAACGATAGGGTGAGATCTTGGGTGTCATCAGTTAAATCCACGTTCAGTCATTATTTCTGCCCAAGGCTCCTTCCTAGTTTTCCCCAAAGTCAGAGGTGCTTTACAAATGGGGAACAGAAGATGTGGGGACTCTGGGGGCCAAATCTACCCCCAGATTCTCTGCATTTCTTTTATTGGGGAAAAAGAGAGACAAACTAGAATTGTCATACCTCCCTGTGGTGTTAAAAGGATAAATCCATAAAACATTGTGTAGCACTCAAATACTGCAGCACTAAAATCCTTCTGTAATTACCTATGCACAGCTGGTGCCTTCATTTCCATGCTTAAAGCCTCCATGCTCACATCTGTTTGCAGGTGTCCTCTGGAGCAGGGTGGTCTCTGCCTGTAATAAATGATAAATACTTTGCTCTTATGAATTAGATTATTCCTCAACAAGTCATTCTCTGTTTCACTGGAGGTCAGCTATAATCATCTGTTAGGATTTTCTCAATTTTCTCCTTTTCTCCCCCGGGGCCCGCCCCCCCCCCCCCCCCCCCCCCCCTTTTTTTTTTTTTTTGGTTGTTGTTTTGTTTTTGCAATTAAACTAGATCCTTTGTTCTGCCATGTCAGCAGATAGGAGCGTATCTCCAGGCAGTTGTGAAGACAAAAACGTGTGAGCAAGGGTGTTGCCTCTCTCTGTGGCTTTCTGCTCCTCTTCTTCCACCACCAGCTCCCCACGCATGATGCTCAATGCTCGCTCTGAGAAGTGGTTGTGTCCTCCACCTGGTTCACCTCACCTTGAAAAGAGAGGCCAGATGTTATAATCCACTGGTAAACCCTAAAACTGGCAGGATTTTTGTGTTTGTTTCCCTCCTCCTGTTTTATTTTCGTAAGCCTATAGATTGACTTTATTTCTCTTAAAGGTTTCTAGGCTGGAAGACTGCTATTCATCCGCTTTTAATTAAAGCAATATAGGGAATTAGGCCTTTCACAGGGGTGGTTCTGATGATGGCTATGAATGTTTTTGTTAGTTTTCCTCCCTTCTGAGCAAATACTTGGAAGTGTGAGTTGGAGCTTAAGCTTTTTAATTACCGGAGAGTGAAATTACTACATTATGGTGGAGTGATTTCTTTGCAAAGGGAAAAACTGTTTCTTGGCTGCTGCCATGTGCAGCAGCGTAACTCAGAGAGGATGGTTCACTGCTGCCTCCTCAGAGGATGGGAAGGTGGGGGGTGCAAGGAGAGTCTATGTATTTTGGCATCAAGTGGCTGAATTTTTTGCTGTTTGCAGTACAATGTGAAGGAGGGGAGGTGGTGGGAGCCCGGTCCCTCCTCCTGGCAGCACCCGGCTGCCTCCCACAAGAGTCTGGTTTAGATTAGGCTGCCCAAGGCACAGTTTCTCTGAATGTTGGTACCACGCTGAAGGAGCGTGGGTGTAGAGCTGAGAGTATCGGGGAGAGCAAAGTACTGCTCTTTCCAGGCAATTTATAGTCTCTCAATCCCATTTTGTCCTCCTTCAGAGCAGAGATTGCCTCATGCAAACAGAGGCAGGGTGTAGGAACCTCGCATTGGCATATGGGATCACAAACTGGGCTTTTTCTGGATCTTGAGGAAGGCAGCGAAAGCCTCCTTCCCAAGAAGGTACATATTTTGGGTGAGCAAGCGAAGGAGCTCAAGAGCAGGTCCCAGGCTGACCTGGGGAAGCAGCTGGCTTTTCCGCCTGGAGTGTGCGAATTATTTCAGGATAGTTTTACAGCATGAAAGGCTCCAGCAGGAAATTTTCAGAAGAGCCCAAGTGTCATCTGACCCCAGCTCCTGTTTTCTGAAGTGTCAGTGTGTTCCTGGTGTGTGTTTGGAAATTTGACTTATGTTTCAAATTGGTTAGCTAATTTAGTACAATGGAAGGAAAGCTATTACCCCGAGAGTCAAGAACATCAGTATGTTTGCAGGAAAACCTGTATTTACCCGCAGGTCCTTAGGGAGAGAGGATAATCCTCGTCAGTCTCATTAACTGCTGTCTCTTGCTTCTGTCCTTCTTGCATGTTGCTTGTTTTTGGAATAAGGACGCAGCTTATTTTGGCTTTGGCAGAATAGCCACCATGGGTGTTTGTATGCCTTTCTGAAGTCTTTTGGGTCTATCTCAATGCCAGCACATGATGAAGGCACTGTCATCCTGATGCTCCTCTATTTTCTTCTTTCATCTATAGCCTGAAACGGTTTGCTGTTCCCCAGAAGCTCACTGAAGCTGCATATGTTTCTAATCTCCTGGTGTAGCCAGGCTGGTTTCTCACTCGCAGCCATGAGACATCAGCTCCGATGTCTCTCAGTTTGGTTCTGCTCCATGCTAGTCCCAGGGCCTCACTCCACTCTCATCGATGGCTTTTTCATTTGGAAACGTGCACTTTTCCTTTCTGCAGTGTTTCCCTATTGCAATACCTAGAAAGGACCGAGAAAGAATTTTTCTTTTCACCATTTGCGATGCCAGGGTTCCTCAGGGGCTCTGGGTTTCTTGTGTGGTGCCGCTAATGCAGGTTTTCTGGGGCTTATAAGATGATCTAAAGCAAACTAACTTGTTGAGCTGACTCAGAAGTGACACTTCTGAATCATTCCCAGGCAGCTGAGCTGTCTGAAGACTTGACTGCAGGGGATTGATCTGCTTGTCATTAAAGCCAAAAGGTTCTCTATGCCTTCAAAAATATCAGAAATAAGTTAGATTCTTTGGTTCTTGAATATTTTCCAAAAGGTCATTTCAGTGCCCTCTTTTTCCAAGTCATAGTTATTTCATTAAACTCCAAGGCAATATCTGAAACTTACCTGTCTTGCCCTCTTGTCACATGAACAAAAATTAATAAAATGTGAGTTAAAATAAACAATGTGGAAACCAGTGTCATCCAAAGAAAAAAAAAACCCAAACCTGTTGAACTACAAAAGAAACACCTGTGAAAAAGACTCCTCTGGGTAAATAACATGAAAAAGAAGGTACCTGAAACAAGACTTGTGTATTGACTCGGAGTGATTTAGGGATCTGCTTGTGATTCAGGTGTCTCTTCTTTCAGAGAAGGGAAAATAAGAAGGCTGGAAAGTGCCTACTTATGAAATGCTCTGGATGTGTGTCTGATCTCAGGCTTGACAGAGCATCAGTGAGTGAATGGAAAAAGTCCTTTCAATTCCTCTACACTCTGGAAAAGTTCTTTAACGAGTGATCAGGCTCATTGCGCATAGTCCTTTGCCCCTGTTGGTCTTCTCCTCCCTCTGTCCCTTCCGTATCACCTTGGAGAGCAAGTAATTGGACCAATTGGAGCAGCTGGTCATTACTTGATTCTTTGAGTGTACACTAAGGTAGAATTAGTGGAACCAGGGTCTGAGATATAGACCAAGTGAAAGGGAGAAACATGGTGGTGAATCAGACCTAAACTTTTTTTGTGTCCTAAATATACTGAATGTGCATCCTCCTTACTTGTGGTGCACTGGGGAAGTGATTTTGGATTTAGACTGTGTGAGGAGATGAGGAGTCTCCATCTTTGTAGGTCTTTAAACACAGATTAAACACATTTCTTCAGTAACACCATAGGTAGAGTTGATTGTGCCCGGAATCATGGAAATGGATTTGCTGGTCTCTTGAGCTTCTTTCTAGTGCTGTATTTCTGTGATTTGGTTATTCAGAGTCATATTGTGAAAATATTGTGATGCAGATTACTTCAGAATATGTAGCAATTGGACATGAAGGGCCAGTAATTTGTGGTTGTAAGATCTTGGCCTCAAAAAGAAGAGTTTCAGTATACCCAGCAATAGAAACTTCTCAAGATCTGATGTTTTCCTAAACTACTCCAGGTTTTTAATCCAAACCCCATGATTTATAAGTGGCACCAGTATAATTCTTGTCACCACAACACAAGTCCCTCAGTTGAATGTGCTCTTTGAAGTGTATGAATATTGCATTCAGAAGTTCTCGTGTCACAGAGTAATCATTGTAGCAGTTACAAGAAATACTTTTATTTTCTCCTCCTTCTCTTCTCTGTCTGTCAGGAAAAGGACCAATATTTCAAATCCATTCACAATAATTTTTGTGTAGCACAGCAGGTAATAAACTCTGGTGCATCTTGCGAGGGAGTGCAGTGGAAGGTTGGGCTGTGTGGTGTGGGCTGTTGGGTACCTGACGAATGTCTCTTCTGGGCTTCACTGGTCCCCTCTGTCTCTCTCCATCCCCATTCCTTCATACACGGGACCTTACCAGTGGTTGAATCTTACCCAACATTGCTGTGGCAAGAGCAGCATTGCCAAGTTGCTGAACAGGCAGCCTTTAATGCTGCCTATTTCTTGCAGCTGGGTAGTGTTGAGAAATGACCTGAATTTTGTTTTGCAGAGGTGTCCAGTGTTACTTCAGGTGCTCAGCACCTCTCTGGTATGTATTAACTTACTCAAAAGCCACAGTGGAACTGAGCATTTTGATTGCGAACAAATTAATCTCAAGGACTGTCTTGTGTTTGTACAGTGTCTGGGACAGTGTATTTCTGCTCTGGGAATAAATATTTTGGAAATTGTCTTCAGGTTCCTTGCAGAAGGACTGCTTCTCTCCAGCCATCTCCCCCTGCCTTCACACGGCTGGTTGGGAAGTGACATTTCCACCGTGCTGATCCCGAGAAGGGACCCACTCTTACCCTGCCCAGGGAAAAAGAGAGGGCTTGTTTTACTCAAATCAGCACAGAAATAGATTACATAGGGTGAGTCTGAATTCCGTCCAAACATAAATAGAGTAACATGCCCCAGAATATCTTTTCGGTCTAAATCTTGCTCAGCAGTTGAAAGTCCCAAGTACCAATAAAGTCACTGACTAATGAACATTACTCAGTTCCTTTGGGTGCTTGGCTTGGGACACTCATAGTTTCCAGTCATATGATTACTCCTTTTTACTTTAAGCCATCCTGTTTTCCTTTAGTCTTTCAGCCTTAAAGAAACATTGAGTAACTTTATGTATGTTCTGCTTCTTAATGGCAAAGCCAAGGGATCCCAGGGATGCAGATCTTTTTTGTTTCTTTTCCTGCTACCTGGAAACACTTTCCTTATCTCTGGTGCCAGCTGAAGTGTTAGTTTTCTGGTTTATTTTCCTTGACCTTTTCTGAGTCTCTCTTTCTTGCTCCTTTTCCACTGGAACTAAGAACAAAATTGGGATTTTCCAAGCAGAAGCGTGTCTCTGAGATACACAGTGGAGATGAATCAGCACCAGGACATGTGCTCTGCACCCTGGGTGTTTGATGAGGAGACAGGAAGGGATTAAAATCCAAACCTGCACTGAAATTTGGAAAATTATCTCAGTAAAAACTTTAGGGAAGGCCAGCCCCAGTTTCTGGACAGTTCATTCTTGAGTGCCCATGGAGATATGAGGAACAGCTTGGCTCCCGATGAATCATTAGCCTGGTACATGGGGCACCTTCAATTCCTTGTAGTCTCTTGCAGGAATAAACGTCTGTGTTGTACACCTGAATGAGACCCATGAGTCCTTGAGCTGTCATTGATACCTTGTCCTGTGTCATTCAGAATTGCAGCATGGCCCCATTGTGTAGTGATCTTTAGCATCCAGTCACACCATCCAGTCACTGCCCTCTTTGGATGGGCAGTGGCTCTGTTGAGAGGTCTTGAGCTCCTGTGGAGCTGCTGGTGTTGTGATTTCAAGTATGCCTTAGCTAAATTCACTCCTGGTGTACAACCGAGACACGGAGGGAGGACCATGAATGTTTTAGGTAGTTATGCGACCCAAGAACTTGTGTCACACCTTCAAATCAGAACGTGGATCTGTGAAATGCTGGCTTGAGCTGCGTCACCGAGGACAGTCCTGAGGAAAGCCAGATCAGCTGTTTCATCCCGGCTCCAGGTGATCTGTGTAGGTCCACTGATGGGGAGAAATGTGTTGGCTGCACCTAAATCTAGCCTGAGTATTTTTCACAGAAGTAACACCAAAGTATGCTTGGACTATACAGAAGCTGCAATTGAAATTTACTGGGAGGTGGTTTCTGCAATAATTATCTACAGTTGGGTTTTGTGGCTGTGCTGTGCCATGCTGGTATATTTGACTGATTTCATTGTGAACATTGCATAAAAGTATCATCCACCAGTGAAATATCTCCATCTTCAGAATCTAACACAGTGAATTTTGGACAGCAACACTACACCTCAGATAATGAGTAGGGCTAAAGAAGAATCCCACGTCCAATTGACCATGGCAAATCCAATTCAAACTGCAAAGGGATATTTTTCCTCCCATTAGGCAGAATGTGATTAATTTCCCATGTGGAAAATTGTTCAAGACAGACGTGCTCGTAAATTATGGCATAAGAGATCCTATTACTGCAAGCTTCATCAAAACCTACTGTGAGTCCCAAAATAGCAATAAGAAGATAATTATATTAACAGCCTTTCTTGTTACTTGATGTATGACTGACATAGGCTGTAAGCTTATTTTCTGCCAGATCGGAGCCTTCATTTAAGGATGGATGCTTTGGCATTTGTGAACATTAACAATAATCCTTGTCTTCTGACATTTGAAATTAAAAATGTTACAGGAAAGTTTTTATAATAGGGGATTGAAAGCCAATAGGTGTAAATGAGCCTACAGTTTAAAACGATGCATCCTCTGGGGATGAAGACTTAAAAACTTCATATCCAAAAAGAAATATGTTTTAACCAGCAAGGATTCTTGAAGGAGCCAAGATCTGTGCTGTTCAAGCCAGGATCTGCAATAGAGGGTGTTAGTGAAATAACTAACTTAGCTGATCATGAAATTACTTAGGATATTCAAGTTTGGAGCTGATTGCAAAAAGTTGGAGGAGGAGCTAATGATATGTAGGAAACATTTATTTAGGAAACATTTCTTCACTGAAAGGGTTACCAAGCATTGGAATAGGCTGCTCAGGAAAGTGATTGAGGCACCATCCCTGGAGGCATTCAAAAGATGGGTAGACATGGTCCTCAGGAATATGGTTTAATTTTTATTTCCTATTTCTTATTTATTTTTTTGTCAGAGTTAGGTTGATGGTTGGACTAGATGATCTTTAAAGTCCTTTCCAACCTAGACGATTCTATGATTCTATATTGATAATAAAAAGGCAGTTCAGTATTGGTAAGTACAAAGCAGTGTTATTGCTGCTTTGTGTTATGGGGTGGGAGAAGAAAAGGACCATTGCAATGATGACAAGTAAGGAAGGAGACTTTAGTAGTTCTGAGGATGTTTCCACAAAAAGTACAGCTCAGCAGTTAGTAGCAGTCAGAAAGCCAAAGGTGGTGCTAGAAACAATTAGGCAAAGAACAGGAAACAAAACCCAGAGCTTCAGCTGCGGAAATCCACCATTTCCCCACATCGTGAATACCATGTGCAGGTCTGGTTGTTGCCTCTCAAAAAGGGTATATAATAAACTATATTGTTTAGTGCTGAGAAGAATGACAGAAGTGATTACAGAGGTGAATTAGCTTCTGTATGGTGGGAGTAAATAGACTAGAAGTCTTCAGGCTGGAACAGAGGTGGTGGTGGGATAGGTTAGAACTTTGTGAAATCAAAAAGAATTTGAAAGGAGGACATGATTATTTTTATTTCTCAGAATCCTAAAACCAAGTGTAGTGAAATTTGGAAAGCAAAACTAAAGTGAACAAAGGAAGTATGTAATCACATGCTGTGTGATTAAATTATGAAATTATTTTCTAGAGGACTCTATAGGGACCACACTATCTGTGGGCACTGATATGCAGGAATGGGGAGTATATATCAGGAGAAGGATCCCATTATGCATGTCCTGTTCTTGAATTTCTTGCCTGTCTTTTACTGGCTACTCTTGTAGACAGGAAGCTGGACTGCAGAGATTTTTGGTCCAACCAACACTTATATTGCTGCAACAAAGTGAGCTAAATCTTCTGTCCCTTTTTAGTGTGTTATAAAACTACCAGGGAAGCTTGAATTCTTGGATTGTAGCAGCTAAACGCATAGGTGGTGATCCCCCACCTAGGAGTGGAGGAGATGGAATCTGTTCATTCTTGATATTCTACTTGGAGACCACATGTCTGCAGGCTGGACCACCTCAGAGGGGTTATCTGAGGTACGCAATAGTGGGACTTTATACCTCTGGCCAGCCCTGCGTAGCACTGCACACCAGGACACAAAGGCAAACAGCATTTGGGGAGCTGCCATTCCTGTGTGGTGGCACAGGGAGAGAAAGACCAGTTTGTTTGGTGGTGTGAATTTTGTTAGCAGTCAGTCCTGTTTGGCTGCTCAGTGTCTCCGTGGCTTCAAATGCAATTAATCAGGGCCCGAAAGAATAATTATCAGCTCACATTCCTAATTCAGATTTCTGTGCCTATTCATGTTACTGTTTTTTCTTTAATTTAGCAATAAAGTTGGGGTTATTTTCATGGCTTTTTCTGCTGGCCCAGCGATCCTTATTAAAAATAAAAAATAACAAAACATTACTTTCCAGTCCACCTTTTTTCCTTCTCCCTGGGAAATGAAAAGGCCATATTGACTGTGAAAGGGAAACGAAAGCATGAGTAGTCCTAGGGTCCTGCTGTCACCTTGGCTGAAGGCACTTTTCCTTTCAAGGGGTGAGTAATTGCTTAGAACATTAATCCCTGAAAGAGGCTTTTGTTCTGCAGTGGGTGAAGCTGTTGACATCTGACAGTGCTGTTTCCTCCTTTGATTGGACATAGGCACTTTGCTGAACCCAGGAGAAGGTGGCCCTGGAAAGCTGGGGATCCTTGACACCCTCCACCCTGAGCTCCAGGGCAGAAGCTCTGTCCTCCAGGGTGCTCTCATACCCTTAACACTGTGTTTACTTGCATGTGGAGGAACTGACAGGAGTTTTTCAGAGAGATTGTCCTCAGCTGTCTTCTGGCATCAGCAGGCACTGCTGGTGCCAAGTCGCACGTGAGTGTAGGCTGGATTAGGTGGCTTGAGCTGGAAATGCCTGAGGTGCTCACACATGGAGGAGCTGGGTGTGAAGGAGGCTGGTTATCTGATAAGTAATTATAAAGCCATTTCTCTGTTCCTGTGCATCAGCTGAGCCATGGTAACTGCTGGTGTGAATGCTCTTAAGTCGTGCAGCTGAGATGGAGCGATCTGAGTGAGCTTTGCTGTCCCTGGGAGGCTGAGTGACTGGACACTGTCTCGTGTTGGTGCAGGCTACATGCGCCCACATGGACCAGTACAGGTTGGGGGCTGACCTGCTGAAGAGTAGCTCTGAGGAAAAAGACCTGGGAATCCTGGTGGACAACAGGATGACCATGAGCCAGCAATGGGCCATTGTAGCCAAGAAGGCCAATGGCATCCTGGGGTGCATCAAGAAGATCCTGGCCAGCAGGTGGAGGGAGGTCATCCTGCCCCTCTGCTCTGCCCTGGTGAGACCCCATCTGGAATACTGTGTCCAGTTCTCGGCCCCCCAGTACAAGAAGGACAGGGAACTGCTGGAGAAGGTACAGAAAAGGGCCACAAAGATGATTAAGGGCCTGGAGCATCTCTCCTGTGAGGAGAGGCTGAGGGACTTGGGTCTTCTTAGTCTGGAGAAGAGAAGGCTGAGGGGGGGTCTGATCAATACTTAAAGGGAGGGTGAGGCCGGTCTACTTTAAGTGGTGCCCAGTGACAGGACAAGAGGAAATGGGCACAAACTTGAATATAAGAAGTCCCACCTAAACCTGAGGAGGAACTTCTTTGCTGTGAGGGTGACAGAGCCCTGGAAGAGGCTGCCCAGAGAGGTGGTGGAGTCTCCTTCTTTGGAAACATTCAAAACCCTCCTGGACACTTTCCTGTGCAACCTGCTCTAGGTAGACCCACTCTGGCAGGGGGGGGGGTGGATTAGATGATCTCCAGAGGTCCCTTCCAACCCCATATGATTCTATGTTTTTATGATTCTGTCCACCATGTCCACTGCCTACCAAAGGCATGAGTTGGCTGTGCATCTGTCAGCTGGGAAGGGACAATAAGTGTGACTTCATGGTCAAGACTTAAAGAGGAGATGCTGCTGGGTGGCTTGACCGAAGACCTGACCCAAAGGTTGTTTTGTTGGCGTTGTGGCCACATTGCCAGCTGGCTTGTTGCCTGGAAGCTCAGGGGAGGCAGGGAAGGAGTACAGGTCTCACTTTGGAGTCAGCGCAGGGGAGTGCAACATGATTGCAGCAATCAGACCCCCAGCACGTGCTGATAATAAAAATGCCCATCTCGCTTCTCCTGCAGCACACAGGAATCAGCCATCCCTGCCTTGAAACACACACTCATCAGCCTTTGAAATCAACATTAGCTTTATCAGGGATCAGAGCAGGCAGGGAGGAAATCCCTACCAGAGACTTTCTTAATGACACAGAAAAGATGTGTCTGGCACCAGAGAATGATGCTTGTGGTTTGAGATGGTCTCTTGGTCTGCAGATGAGCTTCCTGACTCAGAGGCTGAACAGCTTAGGTCTGGTTGATGTTCAATGGCCTCTATGCCTCTCGTCGTCTACTGAAAATTCAGCTTAATATTAGTCACAGGCTTTGCTTAGAGGACTCCGGGAGAGCACTTCCCTTTAGAAAGAGAGAACAGTGCTCTGTTTGGCAAAGCACAGGGGATTTGGTTTGTGAATACTGCTCTCTGAAGCCCTGGCTGATGAGTTCCACCCTCTGACAAGCACAGACACCTAGTTATGTTTGCCACCATGTTGTTTGTTTAATTTCTGTTTTAATTGGTGCCTTCCAAATGCCACAACTGCTGTGAGGACCACTGTCCCTGCCAATCTGACTGCTGAATTTCACCTCCTGTAACATGGGACATGTACCTCGCAGCTGGTTTAATCGAGGCCCTTCTACAGGAGAGAATTTTGCCTCATTTGCAGCAGAAATTAAGGATTTGGTTTTGATTGGAATAAATGTTTGAACAGCAAGATTTTCTGGCCCCAGGTGCCAAGGTAGACGTCTTTTCATTCTGCATGCGATCGGCTGAGGGATCTAGGGACTGGCTTTATTGCTAATTGTCATTAGTGTGTGCTCATTCTGTGACCTTGTAAATCCACCTTTGCATCCCTACCCCTCAATTTCTACTTGCGATGTTCCTGTAAGAGTATGTGCCTTAGCACCACCTTGTAGCATGACCTACCTCCTAGTAATAATAACTTTGATCTACATGGTGTGAGCGCAAATATTATTTTATTCACAGCTCTGTTTCTCAACCAGCTTGAGGGTGGAGTCTCCCCAGCCGTGTTATTGCCAGTTCCACCAAAGGATGTGGTTAGGAGCTTTTCCAGTGTAGTTTGGCAAGGGTGTGGTGCAAATCCATCTCCCTCCAGTGACCTTGCTGCAAGGTCTTTGACCCCAGTGGATGCAGCTCAAAGGTTCCCTGTTGGCAAGGCTGGCGCTGGCCCAGTGTGTGTGAGGTCGTGTCTTGGGCTTAGTGTCGCATCAGCATGTGCATTAATGACAAGAGGTCTCATAAGAGCTTATGAGACTGCAAATGTTTTAATAAGCTCGATTTGTTAAGGCTACTGCTTTAAAAGATTGAGGTGGAGCCATATGGTCATTCGTGACGTCCATACCACCAAGTGTCAGTAGAAAGACTCCTATTGTCTTTAACAGACCCCAGTGGGTCTTGATGTATTTTTGGAAAGAGCAGAGGAAGAGCCTCCTTAATGTAGCTACAGAGGCATGGTCTTGCCCTTCATTAAGAGCATTTTTCATGATTAAGGTGGCACAAATGCACTGGAAAGGCTCTAGGGTCAGGAGCTGGAGTAGCTCGGATGATACAAGCATGTTTGCCAGCAGATACGTGATATAAACAGGAGCTGCTGGTTCCCTAACTCGTTGGACCAACGTACAGTGATCCACATCATTCCCACACTAGCCAGGGAGTAAAAGTAACTCTTGAATGTAGCCCTGCAGACTGTCTGTTGACCAGTAGTGATTTGGAGATCACAGGTTAGGAGCCACTAACTATCTAGGTGAAAGCAGGACACTGGTGTCATCTGATACAGGAGGACTGTGTGCACTAGCAGCCCAGAAGGCCAATCACATCCTGGACTGCATCAAAAGATGTCTTGCCAGCAGGTCCAGAGAAGTGATTCTGCTCTGCTCTGGTGAGACCTCAACTGGAGCACTGTGTGCGGGTCTGGAGCCCTCAATATAGGAAGGGCTATATTGACCTGGACCTGATGGAGTGGGTCCAGAGGAGGTCCACGAGGATGATCAGGGGGTTGGAGCACCTCTACTACGAGGACAGGCTGAGGGAGCTGGGGTTCAGCCTGGAGAAGAGGAGATTCTGGGGAGACCTAAGAGCGGCCTTCCAGTACCCGAGGGGGCTACAAGAAGGCTGGGGAGAGCCTGTTTCCAAAGGCCTGCAGTGACAAGACAAGGGGCAATGTCTTTAAGCTGGAGAAAAGCAGATTTAGACTGGATAGAAGGAACAAGTTCTTTCCAATGAGGGTGGTGGAGCACTGGACCAGGTTGCCCAGGGAGGTATTTGAGGCCCCTTCCCTGGAGACATTCAAGGGGAGGCTCGATGAGGCCCTGGGCAACGTGGTCTAGTTGGGGGTGTCCCTGTTGACTGCAGAGGGGTCGGACTAGATGACCTTTGGAGGTCTCTTCTAGCCTGGTCCATTCTACGATTCTATGAAAACCAAGCGTTTCTGCAATGAGAGGTAGGGTTTGATGTTTGATATAGGGTCTAGATAGTTTGATTGCTGTTTAAGCCCTGACATTTCCTAGTTGTAGGTGACTTGGTCCTGGAAATTTGGAAATTAATCCTTTTGGAGGATGTTAAAAAACCCACAGGTGCAGTGGGTGTATAAGCGTGCAGATTCTTATTTTAGGGGAGAAGTACATGTAGGCAAGTGTGATGTTTTGGATCTGCATAGACTTTCCTGTTTTTCCCTGCCTTTTGCTCCCAGTGTAGCAAAGACTGTATGCAAAGAGGGGGACACTCCTGCATCCTCTGTGTGAGGAAGCCGTGCTGTTTCCTAAGGCAGTGTTTCTTGGATGTTTTGAAAACATGACCCTCTTGTGGCTCCTCACCTCTGTGGGACTCGGAATTATCATCAGGGCAGTTCCCCCGGGTGAGGGTGTGCCAGTTGCTGGCATTGCTGGCTGCAGGTATAAATACCATTTCCCCTCGGACAAACTGACTGATTTCTGCAATTAAAAGCAGTGGGCTGTTTGCTGGCTAATGGAGCACTGGCAACCAGTCTTTACAAATAGTTCACTTTCCACCATGGGGAAGGTGAGCTGTGTTGTTCGAGGTGGCACCTATTTCACTGCAGAGATTGAAGACTTTACTCACTGAGTCAATGCTCCCAACATTTTGCAACTGCTCACAGACTGGGAAGTTCAGTTTTAAGGGAATGGGTGTGCATGTGTGTGTGTGTAACTTCTGCTCACACTGAGATCCTCTTTTGCGGGGGTAGGTGCTTTATTTTCCTGTTCTCCAGTGATAAAGTTGGTTTAAGCAAGGTGATGGATCTCTTTGGATTTGCTGGTGGGTACAGACCAGCAGAGTCATCCCACAGTAAGAAAATTGAACAGGTAATTTTGTACCATTTTTGCCTGCCCATTCCAAGACAAAGACTGCATAATTTGCCTGCACCATGATTCCTGCCTTGCTTTGGAGAGCTGGGAGGTTTGCATATGGGGGCAACTGAAGAGGAGATTACGGGAGCAGTGGGTTGTTTGGGTGATAGCAGCATGACACAGAGCCACATGAAGTAGTTCTTGGTTTATACAAAACACTGTACAAACAGTAACAGAGCTGTTAGCTTGAGATTTGCACCCCGTGGCCCCTATCTGTCACTCCTGAATTTCAGCATCAGTCCTCATGGCTTTTCTCCTTCCAGCTGTGTGTGGTGCTTGAATTCCCAAACTCTGTGCTAGCGAAGCTGCTTTAGAGGTAATGCTGTTGTCCCTGGAGGATAGTGGCCACCTCTACAGGCAGTGGAAAGCAGGCAGGTTCAGAGGCAGGAGCTTTTTGTTGATGAGGATCCAGCTTCATCTCTTGCCTGTCTTTGTTTCCCCTTGTAATTATTCACATAGGGCATATTCTGCTTATCGCTTCTAATGGAGGAAGATTTCTCTTCCTGGTGATATTCTTTTATAGTCAAGCTATGTTGTTTACCATGCCTTATAGTTGATCGGTGATTTTCTTTAACGTTGCAGCTTATGCACATTAAAAACAGGATCCAAGTGCAGAGAGACCCTCCCCACCATCCCCCATATATTGTTGTTGCTTGTATTGTCTTTCCTGGCTGCCCCATCTGTCTCCATCACCTCTTGTCACCTTCCATAGTAATTCTTGCTGATTAGCAAAGGCCTTTATCAGCTGAGGCTCTTTGGCAACCAACTTCAGCCAACAGGTCCGACTCTGTGACAAGTTTCTACTTACTAAAAGAAGTCCTTCCCTCTCCCACTGGTGGAAACAGTATGAATCATTTCCCTCCCCTTTCTTTGTCAGAAGCAAATGCTGTCAATGTTAGGACCTTGGCACTGACTTTCTGACTCCAGGAAATCATGGATGAAACAATCCATGGAAACTGGAATGCCCATGTAAATTTAAGACATTAATTTATAAGGAACACACCTCTATTTTTGCCTGCTATCAGATTGCCATCTGATTGACGATTACATGTACTTACGTGAAAAACATAAATTTCTTCTGTCCTGTAGTGCTCTGCTGGTGAGTTAGCTCTTATACACTGCAAGGTGGAAACGTGTCTTTAAATGCTCCATTTGGGAATTACATTGTGTGACAGGTGCCAGAGAGCTTCGTGCAGTATCCTGGGTTGGATGTCACAGCTTAAATAGGTTGAGGGGAATTTGTGCCATATCTAATTGCACATCTGTGCTTCTTCAGTGTATGAACAGAATAGTAACAGCTATGTGTAAGGAGTAGAAGCCTTCATAAAAATAGTTGAGCAACAAAATGGGTTTAGTTACACTGGAGGAAACTGTGTAGCCCAAAAGGAGAAGCTGTAACTGTGTGAGGGCTAAATTCTTTTATCTAGATTTATCTGCTGTGACTCTAGGGTCTGTATAACACATGCCCCCCTCCCTCAAAGATGAAAGACTGGACTCTCCTGCTAGGCATGCCCTTAGGGACTTGTATTGCTTCTTGACCTAGCGATGACTGGTGCTGTGTTGCCTCCAGGCCATGCTCCACATGCTTGACACACCAAACCTACCAGGAGCTGGGCTTCTTCTCTGCATGAACCACATCTTTCCCCATTACAAAGCATTAGGCTACAGACCTCTCTGGTGTGTTCAGCACAGACTTGGTGGGGAGGTGGGTCAGAGTGTTGGGTTGCTTTTAAGCCTTTATTACTCCAAGTGTGAGGTTTTGCAGAAATAAAATTGTATTCAGAGAATACCTTTAGGCTTGCAGAATCAGCACTTGCCAGATAGACAGTCTCCTGCATAGCTTTATTCTTCTCTCTTTAAGCACCCGCTGTGTATAGAGGAGGAAACTGGGGTCTTGTGGGAGAAGGGGTGTGCGGTCACGGAATTAAAGGCTATGTCTATACATGTAGACAGAGAGATGAAGGGATGTCTTAAGATGTCCCCCACAATGCTAAACCTGATACTTTGCTTCTTATCCACATTAATTTCCTAGGAATAATATTTTCTTTAAAGAAAAAAGGGTAAAAATAAATATTGTTATCCTGTATTAACAGCAGGGCTGGAGCCCTGTGTCTTCCCCCATCTCTCCTTCCCAGCGCTGCAGTCCTCAGAGTCCTTCCTAACGTGTGCCAGACCTCCCTTACCCCAGTTTGAGCCTGGCACATCAGTGAATTTAATACTTGCATGAGGCAGTGCTGTCCTACGTAGCCTATAGCTTCCCATCTGAGACTACTCCACTTCCTAACTGGGCTGCAGCATGGTTAAAAAGCTGCTCATCCTTCTGTAAGAAGGGCTGTGGTGCCTGAGTAGACTTAGAAGAGCTGCAGTAAAATTCAGGAGAGAGGAAGCAGGACTGTATGTACTTGCATAGAAGTAGAACCCTTCCTCAGAGATGTGGAAGCCACCCAAAGGAAAAGCCAAGCAGCACATAAACCACTACTCCACCTCGTAAGGAAATTGCCTGGGCTGTTCTGCATTTACCAGCCACCCCGTAACTTCCCTGCTTCACATTAGAGCTGCGAAATGCTCCTTTCCATTGCCACCCTGAGGGCTCCCCACTGGCTCTTATGTGCCCCCACTGCTTGGCTTTTTACCTGTTCTTTTTTTCTTTCTGGTGATAACAGGATGGTCCTCACTACCTCCCTAATCAAAGCCTTCCATTAAAGGGGTCTGTGGCCAGTATACCTTTTAGAGTGTCAAGGAGTGTACAGCACTCAAGTCACCTTTCTTTTCCAGTCCCATGGGACCTACTCAGATTTCAGAGGAAGACAGGTAGAAATGGGAGAGCTGGAGGAAGCACTAGTAACTCGTACTGGATCTGCAGTGGTTCCTTCTGGTTGATCAGGACAGATTCGGATGAGCTTCTGTTGCCAGTCTGTCTTCACAGAGAAGGGGAGAAGCTGGGCATTTGGGAAGTTGTCCAGTTGTCCCCCCTTAGAGGTGCTTCAGTACCCTTGACAATGAGGCTTCTCTGCCTGACGACCCCAGGAGTTGTGAGGGCATCCCTCCTTGCTTCCCACCAGAACTGGATGTGGTGGCAGAATGTCCTTGTTTCAGTTCTCGCTTTTTTCCTGATTGACTACTCCATGGTGCTCTAAACTACCTGAACTTCTCCAGATATCAGTTGTGAATGTCATACTGGGAAGCTGCAGATCTTCCCCACAGCCCTCAATGAGCCTTTTCCAGCTTCCAATAGCAGCATGAAATATCTTCCTTTTTCTGAAGGGATAAAAGTGGAAGCACTTTCTGGGCTTTGCTTCGTTCTAACACTACAGGCATCCTTATATTTTCCATCTCCTTTTAAGGACTGAATTAAGACTTATCATATCCTGGGGTCTTTTTTGTACTCTGTGTTTAATATAACGTACTTTATTATATTTATCTTGTTTCTTATGTTTGAGTCTATCATTTATTATATTACTTTGAAGACTGGGCCTCCCTGTCATTTTAGGAAGGATGAATTGAATTTACAGGAGACCTTTGGTGTGTTTAAATCTTTAGTTCCTTTATGTTTTTATATGGTCACCAGTTTGACTTTCAACTCGTGGCTTGAACTGAAAACAGGAAAGCCAGAAAGTGAGAATGTTTCCAAAATGCTGCTTTCTCTATGCAGTATATTTATAAAAGTTACAAAGAAATACTAAGAACTTACACACCAGCATTTCTGGAGCACTGAGAAAGGAACTAGGCTTTTCTCTACAGCTACTCCCACAGCCCTTGCACCCCAAAAAGCAGCTCACTGAAGGTCTATGGTACAAGTACAGTGTGATCCTGGAGGCTCCTAGAAATCATAGAAATGTTTTGGAAATGCAGGTAATTCTCCCCATTTAGCGGGCAGAGAACCAGGAAAGCAGCAATATTTTAGTGTGTCCAATGCGGGTCCGTGCGGGAAGATTGGGAGCGACACTTTCCTTCCCCAGCAGCTTTTCACTAAATGGCTCAATCTCAGGTGAACATCTCAGACATCCATTGAAGATGTCTCTGTGACCACGTGGCATCATGTCCTAAAGGGATGGCTGAGAACCAGCTTTGTAATGAGATAACCAGAGGGAACCCAGAGAGATAAATTTATGGCACTAGGAAATAGCTTTACCTCATAGGACAAACTGTTTTGCTGACAGAATTGGGGATGGAGATAAACCACTTTCTCCTGTCTGAAACAAAAGGCTTTAACACCTTCCAGATTAACAGCTGTGAAGAAAAAGGCAACCAAAAGGGGCCGAGTCTGGGAGAGGTTAGAGCCTCTGCTACTGGTCTGTTAAAGGCTGCCATTTCATTAACCTCTCAGTTTGTGTAATCATGACAAAATCAAAGCCATATATTTAGATTTTGGATCTGATTTCATTTCTTAGTACATTTCCTTATCCTGTGATCTATGGATGAGTATCTCATTTGCCCGTTGGCAGAAGAAGTTTGGAGCAGGAGTTGGTATATATGTCAGTGGGTTTTTTACATAGACATTTCATGGACTAAATAATGCTGGCAGATAATATTTTCTTCCACCACAAGGAGAACATATAATTTATTCTTGTCTCATTACATTAAAAGGAATACAGCACAAAAGAAAAAGAGAAGAAAACCACCAAAAAAGGATATGAGGATATAATCCCCTCAAACCAAAAAAATACCATCACATCCTTGTGTGTGGGGAGACTCAGCTCCTAGATTATTTTGATAAACTTTGCTACAATCAGTTTCACACAAAACCCAGCCGTTTGTTTAATCTTAACTGGCTTGCAGAAATGTCATCCAGCAAGGACACTGAGGTTATTATTTTTTTCACTTTCAAAAAAAAGAGAGTTTGTTTATTTTTCCTCTATTATTTGGTTTCCCTCTGTAGATTTATAAGGGCTCTATCACCAACAGCCTTGTATTTGTTCATGAGCTGTCTGTGTGGTTTGCCTGCCTGCAAGGGAAGGAGCATCTGCAGTGGGAGGTGGTTGAGGGGAGAGGCTTGGGGGGTAGGTGGAGCCCACATCCCACCTCATCAATGCTCCCTGTGCTTCCAGCATGGACATGCCAGTGGCCTTGAAGTAGAAGGGAGTCATAGCATAGTGTTGGTTCATTCTGGGATAACACCGTCGCTAAAAGGGAAGCAAAACTTTTTGCATTCTGATTTCATCTACAGGATGAAATCAGAAAAAATCCCTCTGCCCTGTGGTCTCCTTTTGGTGGTGACAGTCACTGAGGTTTCACAGAGCTGCTGGTCCTGTGGTAGCTGTTGGCCCTGTGCTGTATCTCCTCTGCAGACATAAGACCAGCAGCACCCAGCTGCGAGAGGTGCCATGTTCCCCTAATAGCTCTTGCCCCTCATCTCACCATCTCCTGCCTCACAGTGTGTTCCTGTGCAGTTTGCTCCAAGGGCAGGAGCAGATCTGCAGCTCACACCTCCTCCATGTACTGTCCCATCTGTCCTGTAGCGATGGGGGGGCCACAGCCACACAAAGCTGCTGCTGTGCGAACTCTCACAGAATGATATGGAGTTGGATGGGACTCTGGAGATCATCCAGTCCAACCCCCTGCCAAAGCAGGGCCACCCAGAGCAGGTTGCACATGAACGTGTCCAGGTGGGTTTTGAATGTCTCCAGAGANNAGGGCTCTGCCACCCTCAAAGTAAAGAAGTTCCTCCTCTCCAGTGCTGGGACCCCTCCACTGGGGACATAATGAGGTTGCAAGAACCCCTGGCACTGCCAACAGCTGTGGTTGGAGCCAGGGATGAAACCCTGTTTGCCAACTTCTGCTGGGTGCTGTTGCGTGATCCCACATGGCAGGTGATGCCTCTAACCCTCCCCTTTCATCTCTTCCTTCCTCAGGTAAGATCCTGTTCCGAAGGAGCCATGTCCGAGATGTAGCTGTGAAGAGGCTGAAGCCCATTGACGAGTACTGCAGGGTAAGAGCTGCAGGGAAGGTGTCTGGGAGCCCTGCTCCGAGGGGTGAGGGGCCACCACCGGTGCTGGGCTTTCCCTCCTGGATACCACTAAGAGCTTCATCTCTGTTGAGTCCATCATAGCGAAGGATGGTCGTGCCCAAACACCACAAGGACAGGTGAAAACAGGCCACTGTTGCCCCCAAGGGTCCTCACAGAACTTTTCTCTGCAAACTTTATGCACCAAGTTGGTGCCTCATTTACACAATGAAGGCTGTAAGCCTTGTCTGCCTGAAATGTGGATTTTATCTCAGCTTCAGCCTCGATGAATGAAGGAGTTGAATGCCATCAACTAAGATGGCATTTTCTTCCCGTCTGTCCCCCAGTGCCAGGACCGGTGGCTTCCAGGGGTGCTTGTCCTGACGAGCAAAAGCCTGGAAATTTTTGGCAGGACAGACAAGCGTGGCTGTTGAGAAGAAGGTCAATTCACCTAATCTTTCCTTTCTAGCTTAGAGTCCATGATTTGATGATAATTAATCCTCCAACAGTAGATTAGAAGTCATTTCTGAGCAAGGCGGATACGCAGTTTTTGTAGAAGTATCGAGCGTGTCAGTCGGTGCATAATTTAAGCCCCAGACTTCCTCTCTTACTTCCCGTGGGCTTTTCTTTCTGTTTTTAGAAAGCTGGAGAAGCAGGTGGAGGGGGAAAAAAGAAACACATTCCCAAGAACTTCTCCAGTCAGACATTTGCTCATCCAAAATTGGGAGCAGATTGCCAAAGTGCCCGAGGCGTGCTGGAATGGGGGGGAGTGTGTGTGTGTGTGAGTGAAACCCCTGCCATCTGCGCCCCCCTGGGTGAGGAAGCTGTGATTTAAAGTCTTATCTCATGAGGTCAGTTCTTTCTTGTGCGACAATTAATGCACTGTCTTCCTGCCGGCGGGACAAGCGGCTCCCTTGAAAATGTGCAGGGTCTCTCTGCGTCCCCAGCCACCCTCCTTCAGACAGGAACTGCCAGCGACGCGAGCGGAGAGGCCAGATGTCAGGGTTCACCCGGAAGATGTGCTGTGGAGAAAGGGGTGACTTAGGCCAGGGGCAGGGGGCAGCTGCTTCTCTGGGACCCCTTTGTCTGAGCCCCAGACAGACCCGACCTGACCCAGCTGGGCCTGCCAGACACGGCCAAGGGGTATGCTGTGGCATCAGACGCTGGCATGTTGGTGGAGGCCATGGTGCTGTGATTGCCGCTCTCCTCCTCTCTTCCCTTCTTCTCTCCAGGAGAAGCCTGCCTCAGTCGGCTCTGGTTCAGATGACATAGGGCAGGTCTGCAGCTGCTGCCCAGCTCAGAGACATGGCTAGATGCTTCCCCAGAGCTAAGCTGTGTCTTTAATATATTTATTTAGAAGGCCAACAGCATCCTGGCCTGGATCAGGAACAGCA